>MU765496.1:58521-100435 GCA_026770625.1 Nicotiana glauca | reverse complement strand
CATTTATTTGGAGAACTAAATGCCATCATGCTAATTATTAGTTTAAATAGTCGAGTCTGGTGGGGTAAGGGACTAACACTTTGTTTTTCAGAAAATGAGGCACGAAATCCCTAGATTCGGCATGGTAACCAACATTCACCTAAGGTTGCTAAGCTGGTGGGAAGACCTTCATTCAAGTGACCGGATTCTCGCCCGCAAATATTTGGGAAATTTGCCTTCTCTTTTGGAAATCCAGCCTGACAACAAAATCATAGAGGTTGAGACCTTATTCTGGGATAGTGATAGATCAGTGTTTAGCTTTGGGGATCTTAAAATGGCACATTTGCTCGAAGAAATAGGAGGGTTAGCTGGTATTCCTTAGGAGACTCCGGGTTTGCTCATGCCAGAAAATCGTAAGGGTAGGGGTTTTCTCAAGATGATGGGGCTGAAGAAGAACACAGACTTGACCTGCTTGAAAGATTATTATATTCCTTTCGACTATCTGTACGAGAAGTACGACCATAACAAGTCCTACCGCACCTACCCAGATGAATTCGCCCTCGCATCATTGGGGAATATCCATAGGAGGGTCTTTATCTTTATTTTCTGCTTTTTAGGAATGATAGTGTTCCCTATGAAGAAGGCTAGGATCCATACCAGGCTAGCCATGGTCACCAAGACATTAATGGAAGGGATTGGAGGGCAACCTTTCAGCATAGTGCCTATAATTGTTGCTGAGATCTACCGAGCCTTGGGGAACTGTCAACTAGGGGTCAGTCACTTCGAGGGTTGCAACTTACTACTCCAACTCTGTCTTATAGAACATCTTCAAATGGGTCAATACCGTTAGGAGCTTCCACGAAGGCCGTGGAACGATCATATAGCCTTTTACAATCCCAAGAGAATGAACTATATGCCCAACATGTTTGCTTAGCCGGGAGACGCTCGAGGATGGGTAGACCTATTTGAAAATATGAAAGAAGACAAGGTACAGTGGATGTTCGAATGGTTCCCCACTAGAGAGTTCATCATCCACTCTCGGGACGCTCCATTCCTTATACTCATTGGTCTGAGGGGAACTTATCCCTATGAGGCAGGCAGGGAGGAAGCAGGTCATACCAAAGGTTGAAAAGGTGAGTCATTTCAGGGCCGATTTACAAGACGACGATAGTCCGTACAAATGTCAAGCTCAACACATGTGCAATAGCAAGATCATCCTGGAAAAAGATTCCATAGAGCTTGACAGATATCATGCCGGTTATACCCCATGCTATCCAGGTTGGCTAGAAGAAGATCATGCTGGGTTAGGACAGCTCGGGTCTGTTCGAGGTCCCAGGGTCATCGACGAGAGGGCTGAAATCCAGGTTAAATACAACCAACTACGTAAGAGGATCAGGGAGTGCGAGAGTGAACATCAGGAAATTCAAGAAGCAAATCAGTAGTTGATCGAAGAGTGGAAGGATATGGCCGTCAGCGCCAACAAACGAATAGGGTATTTGGAGCGAGGTTTGGTAGAGCTGGAGGGTAAATTCATCCGGAGGATCGAGAATTGACAAAATACTGAGGGAAATGAAGGAGGATATTTGGCTAGGGCTTATCTGCTGCTGGGGCTGCGTGAGCTGGTGAAGCTGTTCGATGGAGCTAAAGATGCTGAGTCTGGGGAAGGTCCTTCTCGGACCAAGTAGTTAGGAGTCTTTTATTTTCGCTTTAAAATGTAATAAGGCCAATGGCCATTAGTGACATTTTACTTTATGAAATTTTAGTGTCGTTTTGCGATTTGTCTTATTTTTATCAATAAAATGAGGCATTTAGCATTATAAGTTCTCAAAATCAACTTGTCTCTAGGCCTACCTCGGGCACAACGAGGCACCCAACTTAGGACACGAGTTATATTCTTATACTATATGTTTAAATATTGCAACATTTTCTCATAATTCGTACTAACTTATTACCTTTTTTGTTTTTATTTTGTTTTTTTCCCCTCCCCAAAAGGTTAGTTCATGCACTCTGGCATCATCATCCTACTCCACAAGATCTAAGGGCCCTCCTCCTCCTCCTCCTCCAAGTCCTATAAGAAACAAGAACAAGGCAAAAATGGAAGACTTGAGCAACGTCAGGAAGGAGAACTCAGTTGAAAGGGTAGAGGTTCCTCAGGGTGTTCAGGTACCCAAAGAAAGTGCCGCCCAGCTCGAACAGAAGTTACTGAAATGTTAAGAAGAACTGGACCAAGTTCAGAACTTGGCAAGCTTGTCATTCTCTCTCACTACCCCAGACGTCAACTTTCCCAATGCTCAAAATCCTATACCTCCACAGAACATCCCGAAACCACAGAAATAACTCTCTCCCCATTAAAATTGCAACATTTGTCACACTTTCAAACAACACCCTGCTCCTCATTCCTGAATCGCTAAATGATCATCCCCACCACACTCCCATCTATGTGGAAACCATGCCACAATACACTCAACCCATTTCAAACACACCGGAGTCTGATGACAAAGACTCCGTCATCAAGAATCTGGCCGCAGAGCTCAAGAAACTGACTAGCCGAGTCCAGGGTGTTGAAGGAAACAAAGGTATTGAGAGGTTGAATTATGAGGACCTTTGCATTTAGCCAGACGTCGAACTTCCCAAGGGGTACAAATCTCCTAAGTTCGAAATGTTTGATGGCTCAGGAGATCCTCGAGTCCATTTGAGGACATACTGTGATAAACTGGTCAGTGTCAGAAAAGATGATAAGATTCGCATGAAGCTCTTCATGAGAAGTTTGAAAGGTGATGCTCTCTCTTGGTACATTATCCAAGATCCCAAGAAGTGGACAAGTTGGGTAGGGATGGAGTCCGATTTCATGGACAGATTCAGATTCAATATAGAAAATGCGCCGGATGTCTTCTATAGCCAAAATTTGAAGAAGAAACCTACAAAAACATTCCGCGAGTATGCTACTCGTTGGAGATCAGAGGATACTAAGGTTAGGTCGGCCTTGGAAGAAGAACAGATGAATAGGTTTTTCGTTCGAGCTCAGGATCCACAGTATTATGAGAGGTTGATGCTGATAGAGGGCCAAAAATTCTTCGACATCATCAAGCTTGGAGAAAGGATTGAAGAAGGCATTAAAAGTGGTATGGTTACTAATTTTGAGGCACTGCAGGCTACCAACAAAGCCCTACAGTCTGGTGGCACGTCCAAGAAAAGGGACGTAAGTGCCGTGATGGTTGCATAGAGAACAAAATCCCCAGTAAAATACCAAGCTTACCCAGTACCTCCTCTCACATATCAACCTATCCCTAATTACCAAGCACCTCCGCCATCCTACAAAATTCTATCACCTACTTACCAATCATCTCCACCCCCACATATTAATATACCTTACCAATATATTCCCAACCCCCACCCATCTACCAAGCCTACAATGCTCAGCCTTCTCACTACCAATCACCTCTCGCCCGCTAAAACTTCCCCAGGCCACGTCCTAACTTCAACTGTAGACCTCCCAAGCAATATACCGCCATCGCCGAGCCAATCGACCAGCTATATGAAAGGCTCAAAGTTGTAAGTAACGTCACCCGAATCCCTGCCATAAGTTTAGAAAATCCTTCCCAATGGGTCAATCCAAACAAAATTTGTGCATATCACTCCGGCATGAAAGGGCATATTATTGATGAATGCCGATTTCTGAAGGATAAAATCCAGGCTCTAATTGACAACAAAATCATCATGGCAAAGGAGCCTACTCTTAATGTTCGCATTAATCCCTTGCCTGATCATAAGGGTGGGGGTGTGCACATGATCGAGGTAGAAGATGATTGGGACCCCAAAGGGTCTATTGGATTAATTGCCGAAGGTGACGAGCCCAAGAAACCAACAGTCACACTTTATCCAATTGTAGTCCAAATCCAGCCCTCTGGGGATGCTGAAGTAAATATGTCTATACCTCTTGAGCTTGGAACACCGTCATCCGTAAAGACCGCAGAGCCAATTAAAGTAGATTTTGGGTCTCCAAAGGCACATGTACCATTTTAAATTGTTGTGTTACCTCCCAAAACAAGGGTGCCAATTCCTATAGCAATGTCAGCCATAACACCGTTCCATACACAGGCCATTCCTTGGGATTACACCCGAGGTGAGAAGGAAGGGGGCAACTAGGTCTGGAGAAGCAATTGCAGCACATGGTATGACCAGGACCGGCATAATTTATACTCCGGAGCACTTAGTTGAATCAAGTAAGCAGGTATCTGGGCTGCCTATTGAAACTGGGCCCGATGATCTCTGGCGGAAGATACAGGCAAAAGAATACTCAGTTGTTGATCAACTAAATAAAACACCATCGCAGATCTCCATCTTCGCTCTGCTGCCAAACTCCGAGACACATAAGAATGCCCTGATGAAGATACTACGCGAGGCATATGTACCCAGTAACATAACTGGAGGAGATATGGAAAACATGGTCGGGCAGATATTGGAGAGTCCTAAAATCACTTTCCATGAGGATGAGTTGCCCCCTAAAGGTTTAAGACACAACAAAGCGTTGCACATCACTGTGCAGTGTGAAGACTATTTCATCACCAGGACTTTGATTGATGGAGGGTCCAACCTCAATGTTTGTCCATTAGTGACCCTCAGAACATTGGGGAAGATTCTACATGAAATCAAGGATGGGGCTATCAACGTCAAAGCTTTCGATGGTTCCCAAAGGTCCACTATTGGGGAGATCAGTTTATGTATGCAAATGGGACCAACTTGGTTCGATGTCGATTTTTAAGTGATAGACATCCCAACATCTTACAACTTACTACTAGGACGGCCTTGGATCCACGTAGTTGGAGCTGTAGCATCAACCCTGCACCAGGCAGTGAAGTTCAAGTAGAATCACCAAGAGGTGATCATTCATGGCAACGGTAGTAACGCCATATACAGTCGCCAAACCATCCCAGCGATTGGAGGAAGAAGGAAGTTAGGTGGAGAAACCTACCATCACATCGAGTGAGTCAATGCTGTGGACAAAGATAAGTGGTGGGATAAAAAGATAGAAAGTATACTAAATTAGAGCGGGTGTGAACCTGGCAAAGGGCTCGGCAAAAACCTCCAGGAAATTACCAAGCCTATCAAACTGAAGAAGCATGGCACCACCTTCGAGTTAGGGTATGGATATACTTGGAAAGAATTCAGGAACTGGTCGCCACCATGGCGCGGCCCTTACTATCCGCTGGAGCACCCGATACCCCGTATAGAATAGACTATCCAGTCGGCAGACATCTTATATGGGTCAGAGGAATAAGAAACATTGGCGGCGATGAAGAATCTATTCTTGGAAGAAGACGATATGGACTGTCATATCATTTTTGAGGAGGAAGGGGAGGAAGGCCCTTACATACAAGCTGTGAGCCGAAGAGCGCATCTCAACAACTGGTCCATCAGAACCACCAAGGCCTGGAAGCTTCGGGGTAGCAAGGCTGAACAAAGCACTATGCATTATCTTTTACTTTTTCGTTAGTTGATTTCCATTCTGTATTTTCTTTAAATTTTGAAAAGAGCTCCGATGTTCAAAAAAATTATGGAATTTATCAAAGTATTTCAGTTTTTTATTATTTTCTCTATCATTTACTTTATTTACACAGCATTACTATTACTTATCTTGATGAACCGACGAATGTGACATGCGACGAGATAACGCAACAAACAGATATAGACTCAGAAGAGGATGATATACCAGAAGAGGTCGTTAAAGAGGTTGAGGACTTTGAGAATAGTCCTAACTCTAACCTGGACGAAACTGAGGTCATCACCTTGGGGGATACGGAGAATGTCAAGGAAACGTGCATCAGTGTTTACCTGTCACCATCAGAAAAGGAAGAGTACACTGAGTTGTTAAAAGAATATGAGGACATATTTTCCTGGTCGTATGATGATATGACCGATCTCAGTACATCTATTGTAGCTCACAAACTACCAATAGATCCAACATGTCCGCCGGTAAAGCAAAAGCTCAGAAAGTTCAAGCCAGACATGAGTTTGAAAATCAAGGAGGAAGTTACCAAACAAGTCAAAGCCAAGGTCCTCAGGGTAGTGGAATATCCAACATGGTTGGCCAAAATTGTGCCAGTGACAAAGAAGGATGGGAAGGTCAGAGTCTGTGTCGACTACCGGGACCTTAATCGGGCCAGTCCGAAGATGACTTCCCCTTGCCAAACATACGCATCCTAATTGAAAATTGCGCTAAGCACGAGTTGCAGTCATTCGTCGATTGTTTTGTTGGGTACCATCAGATATGGATGGACGAAGAAGACACGGAGAAAACAGCTTTTATCACACCATGGGGGATGTATTGTTACAAGATGATGTCGTTTGGATTAAAGAATGCCTGGGCCACCTACATGAGGGACATGACTACTATTTTCCATGACATGATACACAAAGAGATCACGGTGTATGTAGAAGATGTCATCATCAAATCCAAGAAAGCCACTGACCACATGGAAGATTTGAGGAAATTATTCAACAGATTGAGAAGGTACAATCTGAAATTGAATCCCGCCAAATGTGCATTCGGGGTTCCTACCGGAAAATCGCTTGGTTTCATCGTAAGTCGACGAGGGATAGAACTGGATCCGTCAAAGGTTAAGGCTATTCAAGAATTTCCACCGCCGAAGAACAAGAAAGAAGTTATGAGTTTCTTGTGGAGACTCAATTACATCAGTCGGTTCATAGCTCAGTCCACTATCATTTGTGAACTAATCTTTAAGATGTTGAAGAAGGACGCCGCCACTAAATGGACTGATGATTGTCAGAAAGCCTTCGATAGAGTTAAGGAATACCTGTCAACGCTGCCAGTTCTGGTCCCACCCAAATCGGGTAGACCGCTATTGCTCTACCTTGCAGTACTGGATGGGGCATTCGGTTGTGTTTTGGGATAACACGATGAAACAGGAAGAAAAGAGCAAGCCATCTACTATCTCAGTAAGAAGTTCACCCGGTACGAGGCCCGGTATTCCCTGCTAGAATGCACCTGTTGTGCTCTGACTTGGGTTGCTCAGAAGTTGATGCATTATTTCTGTGCCTATACCACTTATCTCATATCAAGGATGGATCCGTTGAAGTACATCTTTCAAAGGCCCATGCCCATGGGCAAGCTGGCCAAATGGAAAATCTTGTTTAGTGAATTTGATATTGTCTACGTGACCGAGAAAGCGATCAAAGGACAAGCACTGTCAGGTCATCTTGTCGAAAATCTAGTGGGCGGAGAATACGAGCCTCTAAAAACATATTTTCTTGACGAGGAGGTCTCTTTCATAGTAGAAGACATTGCAAAATCCTATGATGGCTAGAGAATGTTTTTCGACGGAGCAACAAACTTTAAAGGATTAGCATAGGAGCAGTTCTAGTATTAGAAACAGGCCAGCATTATCCGGTGTCCGCCAAACTCAGGTTCCCGTGCACCAACAACATGGCCGAGTACGAAGCCTGCATCTTAGGGCTCAAGCTGGCCATTGACATGAACGTTCAGGAATTACTAGTGATCGGGGATTCCAACTTGCTCATACATCAGGTCTGAGAAGAATGGGCAACCAAGAACTCCAAAATACTCCTGTATTTGCATCATGTACAGGAGTTGAGGAAGAGGTTTACAAATACAGAATTTCGGCATGTCCCCAGAGTCCAGAATGAGTTCGCCGATGCATTGGCCACTCTATCATCCATGATTCAACATCTAGATAAGATTTTCATTGGTCCTATCCCGGTAAAAATCTAGGATCAACCCGCTTACTGTGCTCATGTCGAAGAAGAAGCAGATGGAAAACCATGGTTTTATGACATCAAGAAGTATTTGTCAACAGGAGAATATCCAGAACTTGCAAACACTACTCAGAAGTGCACACTGCGGAGGTTATCCAATCACTTATTTCACAACGGAGGAATCCTGTATAAGAGGACTCCCGATTTGGGATTACTAAGGTGTGTCGAAGCAAAGGAAGCATCTAGGTTGTTGGAGGAGGTTCATGTAGGGACCTGAGGCCTGTACATGAATGGTTTCATCTTAGCCAAGAAAATACTCCGAGCTGGTTACTTCTGGATGGCCATGGAGACGGACTGCATCCAGTATGTCCAAAAATGCCATCGCTGCCAGACTTATGCAGACATGATAAAGGTGCCTCCTAACGAGCTAAATGCAATAAGCTCACCATGTCCGTTCACCGCTTGGGGAATGGATGTCATCGGACCTATCGAGCCCGCCGCATCAAACGGGCACAGGTTCATTCTAGTGGCAATTGATTATTTCACCAAATGGGTTGAAGTAGCATCATATAAGGCAGTAACCAAGAAGGTTGTGGCAGACTTTGTCCTCGACCGTATCATTTGCCGGTTCGGCGTCCTAGAGTCAATCATCACTGATAATGGTTCCAATATCAATAATGATATGATGAAAGCAATGAGTGAGACGTTCAAGATCAAACACAAGAATTCTACAGCCTACAGACCTCAGATGAATGGAGTTGTAGAAGCGGCCAATAAGAACATCAAGAAGATACTAAGGAAAATGATAGAAAAACACAAGCAGTGGTACGAAAAGCTATCATTTGCTTTATTGGTATACCATACCACAGTCCGCACATCAACTGGGGCGACACCCTATATGTTGGTTTATGGTACCGAGGCAGTCATTCCAACCGAGGTAGAGATCCCCTCCCTGAGGATTATATAGGAAGCCAAACTTGATGATGCATAATGAGTAAAGAGTCGCTATGAGCAGTTAGCCTTTATAGACAGGAAAAGACTGAATGCAGTTTGCCATGGTCAATTGTATCAGAGCAGGATGTCCAGAGCCTTCAACAAAAGGGTCAAGCCGAGACAATTCACACCGGGGTAGCTGGTGTTGAAGAAAAATTTTCCGCATCAGGATGAGGCCAAAGGAAAGTTCTTTCCTATCTGGCAAGGCTCGTACATGGTTCACCGGGTCCTAACAGGAGGAGCCCTCATACTCGCAGAAATGGATGGAGAAGTCTGGCCAAAGCCGATTAATTTAGATGCAGTCAAGCGTTATTATGTGTAATCATTATAATTTCTGTATGATGTAATTTGAACTACGCCCGACCTGATTCCCGTTTAAGAGGGGATACGTAGGCAGCCCTATGGGTCCGGTCACAATTCAATAAAATTTTCATTTTTCCCAATATTGGAAACTGGGGTAGAATTTTGAGGAGGACCCTCAAAATTTCGAAGTCAACTTTCAGCCATTCATCGCACGCAGCCGTCCCAGAAACTAAGGCAGAATTTTGAGGAGGACCCTCAAAATTTCGGAGCAAAAGAGGTCGCAATGTCTTGAACCGCATCGCAGTCATCGGTTCATCTAAAAGAAAATCATTTTAAATTATGTATTTACATCATATTTTCTCCAAAATCATGCATGGCTACTATCGAAATTGCTTTGTTTAGCGATTCTACCCCAATGAAAACAAGAATCGAGTACGACGAGCGGGGTCCACGGGAAGACGAACTAACCTTCCCCCTTTACAAAACTCACGACTTTTCTTTGGATGCAGGCACCTAAGACATAAAATCATCAGATAAGACTACATACTCATACTTTTTCAGGAATACAACTCTCAGAATCATCACTTATTTACAAGTGCTATTCGCACGCGATATCCCCAGCAGCCACAATGACAATCAACTAGCTAAGGAATTTTGTTACTCTTCACTTTTATTTCTCTGCATTGCATAAGGCTACCTTCCTGCCTTCCGAGACTAAGCATTTTCTCCATCTACATTTTTCTTGCATTGTATAAGGCTACCTTTCTGCCTTCTGAGACTAAGCATTGTCTCCATCTGTATTTCTTGCATAAGGCTACCTTTCTGCCTTCCGAGACTAAGCACTAGCTCCATCCTGCATTTCTATGCATTGCATAAGGCTACCTTTTTTCCTTTCGAGGTTAAGCATCGTCTCCATCTGCATTTTTATTGCATTACATAAGGCTACTTTCTTGCCTTCCGAGACTAAGCATTGTCTCCATCTGAATTTTTCTTGCATTGCATAAGGCTACTTTCCTGCCTTCCGAGACTAAGCATTGTCTCCATCTGCATTTTTCTTGCATTGCATAAGGCTACTTTCCTGCCTTCCGAGACTAAGCATTATCTCCATCTGCATTTTTCTTACATTGCATAAGGCTACCTTTCTGCCTTTCGAGACTAAGCATTGTCTCCATCTGCATTTTTCTTGTATCGCATAAGGCTACCTTTCTGCCTTCTAAGACTAAGCATTGTCTCCATCTGCATTTCTCTACATTGCATAAGGCTACCTTCCTCCCTTCCGAGACTAAGCATTGTCTCCATCTGAATTTTTCTTGCATTGCATAAGGTTACCTTTCTGCCTTCCGAGACTAAGCATTGTCTCCATCTGCATTTTACCTGCATTGCATAAGTCTACCTTCCTGCCTTCCGAGGTTAAGCACTACCTCCATCCTGCATTTCTCTGCATTGCATTAGGCTACCTTTCTGCCTTCTAAGGTTAAGCACTACCTCCATCCTGCATTTCCCTGCATTGCATAAGACTACCTTCCTGCCTTCCGAGACTAAGCATTGTCTCCATCTGCATTTTTCTTGCATTGCATAAGGCTACCTTTCTGTCTTTCGAGGTAAAGCACTAACTCTATCCGACATGGCTGAAATATCGCCACCTCTTATTCACATCAGCTGAAATATCGCTAACTTTACTTAATCCTGGATGGCTGAAACATCGCCAACTTCATTTAAATACCCATCGGCTGAAATACCGCCATTTATATTTATGCTTTACATTGGCTGAAATATCGCCAACTTTATTTAAATCTTTACATCGCCGGAAAGATCGCCATCTATATTTAAATCTTTACATCGACTGAAATATCGCCAACTTTACTTAATCCTGCATGGCTGAAATATCGCCGACTTCATTTAAATCCCCATCGGCTGAAATACCGCCATTTATATTTATGCTTTACATCGGCTGAAACATCGCCAACTTTATTTAAATCTTTACATCGGCTGAAATACTGCCATTTATATTTATGCTTTACATCGGCTGAAATATTGCAAAATCTTGCATTTTATGGGCTGAAATATCGCCAAATTGTCCAAAGGCGTCATTGTCCGGAGGCACCATTTTCATAGCCCGAGAATGCCATGCCATGGCCTGAGGACCCCGCTTTTATCTTTTGCACATCATTATTCAAAGGCATCATAGTTCAGAGGCATCATCTTCATAGCCCGAGAACGTCATTTCATAGCCTGCGAATCCTTTATTATACGCTTCATGGCCCATGACGTCATGGTGTGAGGACGTCATCCTACCCATCTAAGGACAACATTCATGGTCCAACGGGAAATTGCATCACATTTAAGTTTATGCACAATATGTTTGTATTGCTCATTTGTAGGTACACCAGCTGGCAACAGCCATTACAGCAGGAGCAATCTCGCTCCGGTCCCCGCAGCCCATCGGTCCCTGACCATCCTTCCTAACCTAAATATTGCGTCTGTCCTTTTCAAAACCTCCATCGGCATATTTTGCCGATGTATCCTGAACTACATATGACCTGATTCTTGTAAGACCAGGGATATGTAGGCAGCTCAGGAACCAGAGCTCGGTCAAAACCTTTTTTTTTTGTTCAAGTCGTCTCTTCCAGTCAAAATTGGTCATCATATCTTTACCTGACAACTCTTTTATCCTTCTCGGGTAAAGAGGGGCAGCTGTTGATGCCCAATTTTTCCCTACCTATTTTTATACTCAAAATATTCTCAAAATAGCATGTACATGCATATATAAGTATGCCCAAGAATTTTGACATTTTTTCCTAATTTTTAAAGCTTTTTAAAATCATTTTTATTATTTGTTTTAGCAGTACAAAAATCCAATAATTATTTTCAAAACTATCATTTGGTGAGTAATTTATTTCCATCCTCATATTTACACCACAATATAATTAAGGTGATTTTAGCATATTTTTATAAATTTATTTGATAATTTTAAAGCTAAATTGCATAAAATTACAATTATAGCCTATATTATGATTAATAGCATTTTACAATTATAAAATTGTTCCCAGTATTTTTAGATTAACGTTTACATATTATTAATTAGCTCAGTGCTTTCAATTTATTTTTAACCATTTTAATTAAATTAAAAAGGGACAATTGGATATTTAATATATAGCCCATCTGCATTTCAATTATAGCCACATTAATCCCCTTAATTGACCCCATTCCAGGCCCAATTCTGGACCAGTCCAACCAAACCCCTAACCTATTTAAATTACCCGACCAGGCCTTTTTTTTAATTACAGATGTTGATCTAAAAGATCAACGGCTCACACCCCACCTTTCCTTTTTTAATTTACCAAACCCCCCAACCCTAATTCATTTCCCCTAACCCGTCGCCCTTGAATCCCCTTCCTCTCCCATTCTCTCTTCAAACCCTAGTCGCCGCCACCCAAACTAACCCTAATCCCTTCGATTCTCGCCGATTTCCATGGCTTCTCAGACCATGGAACCCTCACACTCACCTTATATCGCTCTTATATGCCTGGTACTCGAAGGTTTGAGGCTAGACTTCAAAGGTCTCCACTCAAACCTCCACTGACTTGAGGTTTCCGGCCATCTTCGGCCTGGCTGTAGCATATCTTAGCCTTCTGAGCCTGTTTTCAGCCTTATCTGACTTAGATCGGACCTTTTCCAAGTCTTTCTCATTCTAGGGTTCATCTAAAACCCTAGTTGTTCGAGGTTTTTATCTGATTCTCTTTAGATCTGTGTGTATTCATGCTCTATTTTTGAGTTCTCAAAAGATTTCCCCAACTTTTTATTTAAATTTTTTACTTTCAAAGTCACTTCTTTCCGATTTAGGGTTTCTGAAAAAAATGCTTAAGTGTTTTCCGACTTTTCTTTTCCCTTTCTTTGTGTATGTTTGTCTCTACTATGTTCTTATGTTTTCCTTTTTACACATGTTCTTCTACTATGTTTCCTATATTTTGTTCTTCCTTCTATCGTGTTTCTATGCTACGTCTTCACATGCTTTCCCACTATGTTCTGCCATTTGCCTTCCACTATGACTTGATATGCTTCACCTACTATATTTTCCTACCACGTTCATTAAGTGTTCTTATTATTTTTATCTTTTTAAGTTTCCTCTAGAATACCTGCTTAAACATGTTTTTCCCTACTGTTTCTTTTGCTCTCAATATGTCTCGAATTAATTTTCTTACTCTGTTTACTTTGAACTTTCTATTGTATTTGCCTGTTTCCTCATTTTGTCTTCTTTGCATCTGATTCAAATCTAAAACCCTAGGATTTGGGGGTTTTGGGCGAGTTTGGTCTCGTGTGTTTGGACTAGGGTTCTATTTGAGCCCTGGACTCTCTCAAGCTCGCTTTGGATCTATGTATTGATCAATTCGAACCCCTTTTGTGTATGACTCTGAATTCTTCTATACTAGACTCTTTTGATTAGCATGGAAGTCCCTTTTATATGTGTGTTAAAATCTTTCTTCAAAAAGGTTTTCCAACTTATGTTCGAATCAGAATCTTTTTTGGGATAAATTGATTGTTGCTGATTCTTCTTAAGTAAAGCCTCTCTTTACCTTTTTCTGACTTGGTTCATTCATTCAAAATTTTCGACTCATGATTGCTTGGCTGTCAATTGGTTTCCTTTCCTTAATTTGTACATCCATGTACTGTCAAAACCCTACCCTTTAATAACTATTATGTATTTACCCATTCTTGCACTACTTTGAAAAATGTTTAGTTGACCTCTTTCCTTATTAAAGGGAAACCTTGTGTGATTGATTCTCAAACTATTTTCTTACCTAGCTATGTTTCCTTTCTGCACTATAAATACACGATTGAATAATCCTCCACACACGATTAAGCACACAGAAATCACAACTCTCTTCTAAACTTATACTCTTGCTTCTTGAGTGCACTTTGGATTCCATAAGGCTGTTGTTTCTACTTACTTGCTCCTTTGAACTGGTATGTCCTAAAATTAATTTCAGTATCATTCTAATATATTTATTTATAGTCTTTATATCCATATATGCTTTCACCTCTCTGCAAATTTAATTTTGAAGTGCATACATGCTTTTGCCTGCTCTTTCTTTGTTTCTTGCTGCTAGTATAAACAATTGCTCCCATACCTTATTCCCCTGTATGTGCTGAGTTAAGGTATGGCCTGGCAGCATCCCAATTGTTGTCCAGGGCTGAACCTGGCCTTCAACAAGGTCTTAACTCCCCAATTCTAAGGCTGTCAGGCTGGTCAGGGGTGTGCCAGCATCCTAATTGTTTGGCATGACCACCGACCTGCCCTGGCCTCCCCTTAATTCCCTTTTATTGCACTTACACTTACTCCTAGTCTCTAAGTACTGCCCCCTCCTATGAGCCTTGCCTTGGGACCTTGAGTTCCCTCTAAACTTGGACATTTGAGGGGTGGCCTTTCCACACTGCACTATAATCTAATTCTGCAATGATATTTGGGGTGTAAGCATTGCCTGGAACTCTGTAAGTTCCTTGGAACTTTGACACGCCCCAATTAAAAGAAAGGCTTTGGAAAATCCGATCCTGGGAGTTGGTTTATCTCATGTTATTAGACTCTGAGTCTGGATTAGGCTGATTAGATGCAGATGTAATCACTAATGTAATTTTATTCTTTCCTCTGATTCATTTGGTCTGTAATAAATTTTGTAATAACTACTGGGGTGTATAGTGAAAGGGATGGGATCGAATGCACGCAAAAGTGTAGATACCATGTTTTAGGAATTATTACTTTCAAAATTCAGCATCTCATGTAGATACCATATTTGTAGGACTTACTACTTTCAAACCTCTGCATCTCACATAGATACCATGCTCATAGGTTTTTTGCACTTCGTATAAATACCATGCCCATAAATCGTTGTTGAAACTCTGCATATCATATAGATAATATGCCTAAAGGATTTCCTGCATTCTACATATGCATCTATCACTAGGCAAATCTGCTTATAGGAGTTAAAATAACCAATTGCATATAGATGACTGCCCATAGGATATCTGCATGACAATAATAACAATAAAATCAATAACGCCCAGAGAGCATGCCTATAGGAGCTATCAACTAAATCTGAATCGCCCATTCGCTCCTAAGTTTAAAATTAGTGGTAATTTGTTTAACACTCGCAGTGCTTACAACCAACAATTCTTTTTTTTGCAATCAGTTTATTCCTCAATTAATAGATATCATGTCTATAGGTCTCGTCTAACACATAGGCAAATAGTTAAGTAATTAATCAACTATGTTAGTTTTCGACAACTACATCTAATCAGGACTAATTTGGACTCCCTATCTGGAAAATATGTGATATATCAACCTATCCTACGCCTTAATTTAATTCAGACCAAATCAGTATATGTAAGACATGCTAAACAATTTGTTTCTTAAAATGAGGAGGCTTGTTTGAGCCCTTAGTTGCTACTAGTTCCCCTTTAACTGCATTATGTGTTTTGACTGTCGCCCTAGATTCTTATCATTTTAAACTCTGAAAAGCCAAGCTCCCTCCCCTTTAGGATTAGTAGTCCCAACTGCCTCCGGGATTGATAGGTGGGATGGGTAATAGCATGCAGTAGGCGACGATACCATTCCGCACTTAACAACTTAACGGGGTGGGAAGGGTAGACATGGAGATGATGATCACGCGATAACACCTTTCGTACGATTGGCTACCGGTGTTGTGTGGATGATCCATGTGTTTCACAAACCTAGGGCCTCTTTCCCTTATGTAACTTTATTATTATTATTTTATTAATAAAATTCTATATCTCATTTCAGTCATCGAATTCCTCCTTTTTACTGCACTGTTGTCTTCTTTTCAAAATTTCCGTTTATTCATTTCTTTGTTTAAATTTCTGCACTTGGACATTTTTCTAAAACAAATTATGAGACCACCTAGATCTTAATGTCAAACATGCTTGTCAACTATTATACACACCTACTTGCAATCTTTATGTGGAATTATTTGTCTGCTCGTTTGCATTTAAAGTCACAACATAGCATGGCCGGGAACTACACTAGTGGATCTTGAGGGGTGCCTAACACCTTCCCCTCGATATAATTTCTTGCCCTTACCCGAACTCTGGTTTTCCAACTCAAAACCCTAAGTGTCCTAATTCACTTAATCATTAGATGACAACTCTTCAAATCAAAAGCCCAAGAATAGAGTTGTCTTCCCAAATGTCGTAAACCCGATTTCGCGAGGAAAAGGGGGCGTCGACACCCTCCGAGCTTTAGTTTGAATACCCTTTAAAAATGGAATTGAGGTGCGTTGTGCCAAATAAAATCTCAAATGCGTGGCCCTTATTTAATTATTTCTTTTAAAATTCTTAGAATTCGAGGCGCTCCATTTAGCAAATTTTCATGGCCCTCGTAAAGTTAAAAACTCGTAGTTACTTTAGGCGCGTACTTTAATAATATTACCTTCCTAAACTCGGGCGTGCATTTCATGTGACCCAAATCCAAATCCTTACAACGTTGAATAAAATGTGTTTCGGATTGCGGGTGCATTTCATGTGACATGATCCAAAGACATATTTTAGACGACGTTAAATCTTCTTTTAAAAATGAATTAAAGAGGTTAAAAGTAAAAAATGCACATAGGTTTGAAATGTTCTAAAATCTGATAATATGCCAATAATAACAGTTGAGCAACCATGCTAGAACCACGGAACTCGGGAATGCCTAACACCTTCTCCTGGGTTAATAGAATTCCTTACCCGGATTTCTGGTTCGCGGACTGTAATACATAGTCAATCTTTTCCTCGATTCGGGATTTGAACCGGTGACTTGGGACACCATAAATCTCCCAAGAGGCGACTCTAAATCTGTTAATAATAAATTCCATTTTGATTGTCCTTTAATTGGAAAAACTCCCTTATACCTTTCCGGGGTATAGTAGAAAAAGAGGTGTGACAGCTCTGGCGACTCTGCTGGGGACCGAACCCAGAATCTCTGGTTCAGGATTCAGAATTCGAGCTTGGAATAATTGTTGTATTTGGCTTTGTTTATTTTCTGATTTTATTACATATTTGGTACTAATGTGCAAAATGTTGCTTTTTACCGCGTTGATATTATCTGAACTATATATATAAACTGCTACGAAACCCTTCTATTCTCCCTCCTGAGGGGTGCACGCTGGTCGTAACTTTTTTCTGTTAGTGTCATATCCCAAATAGGATGAGGCTTAGACAAGTTTCAAAGTCGGAGGATCTTTTGGTTACCGGTACACAGCCCTCCCTCGGCTCGAGTTGTCCGCTCGGGCAAGCCAGGTCTAGAACAAATAAAACCAGGTTTTAAACCTAGAATAACTCAGTCTCATGTTGGATCTCTAGTAGGAACGCTTATCTGCATCATGTGCATTTGACTTAGGGGACTCAACACAGGGTTTGGGTCCGTCTAGGACAGGTGTACCCCGAATCAAAGACCATCCTGATGCATATTTTACGTGTTACTTGTGCATTTATTTGCTTCAGGTTTGCATGCTGACCGGCTTTTGAATGATGAGAGAAAGTTGGAAAAGAAAATAGCAGTGTGAGGTTTAAGTGAGTTAATCACCTGCTTTGGAAAACCAATGCCCAAATGGTACTGAAACTCTGCCAATTTTTTGATAAAAATGAAATAAAAGAGAAAGAAAGCGTTTTGTTTTCAAAAATAGTTGGTTTTGTTTTATTTGTCCGAACTATGCCAGTTTTCTTCTCACAGGACGTGGGATACGTAGGAATATGATGTTGAAGATGCAATTACAAAGATGAAGATGCAATTACAAAGAAGGTGATGCCATTCTTGTCAACTTCCCTTTTTTGCACTCGGGTCCAACTTCCCCTTTTTGCAAAATTAGCCCAAAAAGAACAAAATTTTATTTTTATAAGTAAGGTGATGCCATTCTTGTCAAAATAGCCGAATGTCCCTAAAAAGGCTCCGGAAGGCTATTTTTGCAAGAACAGCCGCCTTTAGTCATCTTTTAATTTTTTGGCCAATTAGCAGGCACAGCCGTAAAATCTTCTTTCCCGAAGTGCTGAAAGGTCGTATTTGCAAAAACTGGGTTTTTAGTTCGAAATAAACTTTTTGAAAAAATGGTGTTTTTCTTCTTGAGTCAAAATGAGTCATAGTTTTTCTCTTAATTAAAATCACTTTAATAAATGTGCAGAATGAGCACGGATCAAGGCTTGCCGGTAACAATCATGAACAAGATCCCTTTGGAGTTACATATGTGGTGGGAGGATTTGGATAAATCGGAGCAAGATAAGGTCAACATACATTTGGGAGGTCTCACCGGTTTGCTGAAGATAAGACCTAGAGCAGACATCATAAAGGTATTGGTTATGTTTTGGGACCCAGCTCACAACGTCTTGCATTTCTCGAATTTTGAACTTACACACACCTTGGAAGAGATAGCAGGCTATATGGGAAGTATTGAAGGTCTAAGTCATAAGTATTTGATCGCTCCAAGGGCCGTTAACTCTCACAAATTCATGGATTTGCTAAAGATAAGCAAGGGGGTCCCATATTCTGAGCTGGGGGATAGTTTTTCCACTCTACGTTTTATATACCAAAGGTACGGGCATGTAAGAGGATTCAATGATCCGGAAAGCGGGGTTTGTAGCAAAGGGAACCGAGCAAAATGGGATGATCATAGGCGTTTCGATTTCATGGTAGCTTTCTTAGGCTTTTTGGTATTTCCCTGGAAATATGGAAATATTAATTTGCGAGTGGCTAGAGTCGTTAAAGTCTTGATTACCAATGCCAAAATTACCCTTGCCCCTATGATAGTATCTGAGATATATTGAGCTCTCACAGCTTGTAGAGCTAGGGCAGATTTCTTTGAGGGATGCAACTTGCTATTACATATGTGGATGATCGAGCACCTGTGTCACCGCCCTCAGTATATGAGTTATGGGTCCGCTGAGAAAAGTTGCATTGAAGAGTTTGACATAAGGATTTCAGGGTTCAAGTTGCCAGATGGGTTTGGAGATTGGGTATCCTGCCTTCGCTCCATAACTGCAGGGCAAATAGAGTGGACAATAAGTTGGCTTCCCATTGAAGAAATTGTATATATGCCCGCTACTGGTCCTTACTTCCTTTTAATGGGCCTTCGAGGCATTGAGCGGTACGCTCCATACCGTGTGATGAGACAATTTGGAAGGTGTCAGGTAGTGCATTCAGATGAAGATCTTAGTGTTCATGCGGTCGAGGTTAGCTCCAATGGTCAATTTCATTAAGAAACAGTTCATTCTATTTGGAACGAGTTCCAGTATTTGACAGCGAACACTCGAGTACATGACCTATCTAGAGGTAAGTCTCACTCGCCTATCTTGCTTGGTATAGAAAGAAGAACACTGCAAGAGCTAAACCAGAAAGACCAGCCAAAAAGCCTCACACATTTAGGAATTCGTTGAGGCATCGCAAGAGCAGTGGGCTTGGTTGACCAAGGAGAAAAAGTACAGGGCCAAAATAGGAGAGCTGGAAAAGCAGGTCCGGGACCTTCAGTTTGAAAACAGTTCTCAAGCTACAGCCGATGAGTGTGAAAAGAAGAAGCTAGCCAAAGAAAATGAAGCCCTTCGAGCTCAAATTCGAGAGATGAAAATAGCAGCCGAAAATCCTGCCAGGAGTGTAAGGGATGAAATGCTTATAAAGAACCTTAGGCAGAAAGTGGATGATTATGGTTTTGATTTGAACAAAGTGGAGAATGAATTGGCCAGGGCTCGAACACAACTGGCTAAGAATGCAAAATAAAGAGCATGCCTAGTTAGGCAGTTAAAAGAGCAATACGACAATAAGGTTGCGGGGTTAAAGAAAAGGGTCATCACTATCGAGAACAAAATGATCAAACAAGCCAAGGATTTTAAAGATGAAAGGGAACACTGTTATGAATTGATGGCTCGAATGGAGGAGGAAGTGAAATAGTTGCAAAACCAACATCTCCATGACATTCAGGTATTAGTAGGCCGTAATCGGCAGGTCAAGCGTCTGCTTCAGGAGAAGGGTAGGATCAAGGACAGGATCAGAGCATTGCCGATTATATTGTTATGAAGTGCCAAGCATGTGAGGATATGACCCACACCACTTTCTTCACAGTAATGATGACATTTGTCCGGCAAATAATGAGTGATTTGGAAAGGCTCCAAGGGGATCTTGCAGATAGGCCCGTGGCGAGGCCGAATGATGCCCCGCGGGCCCCAGGATTTTTCGAGGCATTAATGTATTCGTGATTGTTGAGTATGTACTTTTCTGCTTTTGAAGTCTGTCAGTTAAGGTCTAGTCAGTTAGTTCTTTGAGTCTGTATTTTCATCTTTTCATAGTCTGTTAGTTGCTTTTGAGTCTTGAATTTTTCGAGTCATTGTAATCAAGTATTTGCTTTATGAAAAATTGAAAATCCTAAAATATTTTTGTTATTTATTTTTTATTTATATTCCCCAAGAACTATGCTTGTTCTGATTCATACGGGGTCATGATACGTAGGTAATCTCCATAGGATTCGACCGTAACCAAATAAAAGGAAAAGAGGAAAAAGAAAGGCAAAGAAAAAGAGAAGAAAAACAAGAGAGCAAAAGCAAAGAAAAGAAAATAAGAAACCGAGAGAATGAAACAATGGCAAAATAACAGGGAGAAATGAGAGAATAAACACAAAGAGAAAGCAAAGGCAAGAATGAAAGAAAAAGAAATAAAGAAAAAAGAAAGAGAAAAAAGAAAGAGGGGAAAATAAAAAAAGTTGCAAGTGAAAATAAGGAAAGCCGGGATGACGCATGCAACCGATCAAATGCATAATAGAAATGGTTAACTGCTTAGGTTCATTCATGCCCCAAAATGTGTGGTTGCCAATCTGTTAAAGCATTAATTGCTAACAAGGTTGTTGTCAATGTACTGAGTAACAGGCAGGTGGTAAGTTTGTGGCATTCGAGCGAGTCATCCATACACGCTAGGTCAAACAGCCATGACTAGTAAGGGATCGGACATAGGTGTTGCGGAATCGTAATTTGAGTTGAAAGAAGAGGCCCAAAGGTTGAAACGCCAAATAATGGAGATGTACCAGGCTTGGATTAGTGGGCACCCTCTACCCTCATTCCCCACCAACTACATTGAAAATCTCCTTTTTGTCCCACTACTATCACAATCCCAGATTCCCAATGCTGCTGATCTATCCTCTCACAGTGCCCCAGGCTTTACCCCTTGCCACAACTACCCTGGAACCTTGCCCCAACCTTTTCACGCTCCACCCGCCGATACGAGCGTGTCATTAACTACTCTCATTTTTACAGCTCCTCCCCATGCCAACATCCCTCTATCGTCTAGTGAAACCTTGTTCAAAGTTCCTGATGCCCGATATTATGGTACAAAACCAACTTTCAAGACCTCGGACCCATACTGTTGTGCTCCTCATTTTGGGCCTCCTATTGAAATTGCAAACCTGCTAAGGTTGTGGAGCAAGATAAAGTATCAAGAAAATGTGTGATGTTTGCACAAGGTTCTTCGATTGGAGTCGGGGCAAGTCGGAAAAAGCCAAAGTTGGTGGTACTAGGGATGCCAAGCAAGCCTGTTGTAGTTGTGCAAGGGTCTCCCACTACCCCTGTTGCTATTAAATCAATGACTCAATTGCCAGCGGTTGAGACAAAGGATGTCCCATGGAACTACAAACGAGCAACAATGACACATAAGGGAAAAGAAGTGGAGGAAGAATTTGTTGAGATCGAAGGACCGACTCATTTCGGAGGGTGTATTACCTCCAAAGAATTAAGGAAGGCCAAGCTCTTCAAGGATAGCCAAATTCCAGTGAAGGGATCGGTTACCGAGGAAGAGGCCGAAGAGTTCTTGAGAAAGATGAAAGTGCAAGACTATTCCATTGTTGAACAATTAAGGAAAACTCCAGCTAATTTTTCTCTGTTATCTTTGTTGACACATTCGGATGAACACCGCGGGGTCATAATGAAGATTCTAAAAGAGGCACATATTCCTAATAAGATCACAGTAAATTAATTAGAAAAGGTTGCTAGCAGAGTTTTTGAAGCAAATAGGACCACTTTTGCGGACGATGAGCTTCCTATAGAGGGTACGAAACACATTCGAGCTCTTTGTATAACGGTGAAGTGCGAAAATTATTTTGTCACCAGAGTGGCCATACTCTCTAGGCCTATCCCACATCTCTTCAGGACTTTTGTTAAGTCAGGGGCAGTGAGGTGTATGGTGTCAGCAGTTCCAAAGCCTGTGGTTGTCTTTGATGAGGAGTTGATTTGAGAGGGTCCAAATTCTATTTGACGAAGTGAACATGGTAGAAATTATGAAGGGTTCTGGTGACAAAGAGGTGCATTTTGTCAGGCTGAATGTGAAGATCAACAATTAGGAAGCTACTCCTCTTCCTGCTCGGAGGGAGTTTTGGTAGTGGGCTTTGATTTTCTTTTAGTTGTCTGGATTATTCTAGGGTTGTGATTCAGATTCTATGTTCCGTCCATTTAGATGTGTTCAACCTTGTTATCTTTCAATTTCAGTGAAATGCAATTTCCCTTATTCTTCATTCCTGATAGTTTCATTTTTGTTTTTCTTTTCTTTCTTGTACAGTTCTTTTTATGGTGGTTTCAATGACATGACATGCATGAGGAATCTTCGGCCCAATCTTAGAAACCTATCTGATTCTGAAATAATAATACAAGAAATTGAGTGTGATGATGAAGCACAGATTGATGTGATGAGCGGGTCAAAACCCGATTGGAGCAATTGAGTTTGATCAATGAGAAAAGATTGGCAGCAGTGTGTCATGGCCAATTTTATCAACAAATAATGGCAAGAGAATATAATAAGAAGGTACGTCCACAAAAGTTCAAAGTGGGTCAACAAGTGTTGCGACATATTCTTCCACATCAGGCTGAGGCCAAAGGCAAGTTCGCCCCAAATTGGCAGGGGTCGTTCATAGTGACGAGAGTGTTGTCCAATGATGCTTTGTATTTGACAGACATAGAAGGCAAGTATGTTGAAATGGCCATCAATTCCGATACGGTCAAGGGATATTATGCATGATTTTCTTTGTATTTGTTTGTACTCGGCATGTTTTGGAGATTGGAATGACGAAGACATTTTGTTCTGCTATCTAAACAATTTATCCTTTGTCACCCCCTTTTAGCCTTATTGACTTTCTTTCATACCCCTCTTTCAGAATCAGTAGCAAGGATCAGAAGTACAAGCGTGAAAGATAAGTAATAGAAAAGAGAGAAAAGAAAAATGAAAAAAAAAGAGAAGGAAAAAGAAAAATAAAAAGAGAAAAAAAGGGAAAAATGACAAAAGAACAAAAAGGAAAGGAAGAAAGAAAAGAAACGAAGAGAAAGTGGAAGGAAAAGAAAGGAAAAATCACAACAACAAAGAAATTACTATGATATGAACTACGTTCGACCTGATTCCTTTTAAGGATACGTAGGCAGCCTCACGGTTCGGTCCCATCGAAATAAAATCCAAAAGTTCCCAAGCGAGAAACTGGGGCAGAAGTTGTGGTTGTTGGAGGAAATTTGATTCCAAAAGTTGTAATTTTAAACCCATATGAATTGTTTTGAGCCTTTAATACCCTTTCTTTCTAACCTTATCCAAAAGCCCACATTACGATCCAAAGAAAGACCTTCTGATCAGTTTTCAAGAAATGCCAAGTCGAGCAAGAAGAGGTGATTCATATCAGGGGCAGCACTCCGGTCCAAGCAGGAAAGTAATGAAAAATGAGAGAGTATTATTGGTAAAAACCCTCACGGGCACCTTAAGGCGAAAGTGAGTTGAGAGAAATCAGAAATGAGAGAGTCTTATCGGTGAAAACCCTCACGTGCACCTTAAGGCGAAAGTGAGTTGAGAGAAATCAGAAATGAGAGAGTCTTATCGGTGAAAACCCTCACGTGCACCTTAAGGCGAAAGTGAGTTGAGAGAAATCAGAAATGAGAGAGTCTTATCGGTGAAAACCCTCACGTGCACCTTAAGGCGAAAGTGAGTTGAGAGAAATCAGAAATGAGAGAGTCTTATCGGTGAAAACCCTCACGTGCACCTTAAGGCGAAAGTGAGTTGAGAGAAATCAGAAATGAGAGAGTCTTATCGGTGAAAACCCTCACGTGCACCTTAAGGCGAAAGTGAGTTGAGAGAAATCAGAAATGAGAGAGTCTTATCGGTGAAAACCCTCACGTGCACCTTAAGGCGAAAGTGAGTTGAGAAGTAAACAAATGGGAGAGGTCTGTGGGTGAAAACAGTTCAGGACACCGCGGGATGAACAAGGTTAGGGTTTGGGTGAAGAAATCAGGTTATGAAATTCTGGGGCAACAAAGTATGGCAACTGAAAGTTGATTGGTCGAACGGATTGGGCCAATTAGTCTGAAATGCATGTCATGATTAATGGTACAAGTTGTTCCACTCAGATAAGTCTCTTTCCCTTTTTTATTTTAGTAAGTCGTCCAGTTTTGGATTTTCTTTATCCTTAACTCTCAAGGTCATTGCATTTCATTTCTTTTGAGGTTTGTTTCTCTAAGATGTCTCAATGTCAGTTTTGTTCATAGCAAATAAGAAAGGATTTCAAAGCTCACTACCAGCTTCCAAAATTGCAAAGCACAGTGTGGTCAGAACATACCAAAGATAGTATGATGTGAAGTGGGATACAAGGAATCACCGAAAGTTTCATTGGTAGAATGATTTGGTAATGTTGTGGGAGATGCAAAGGTTCAGATAAAGGGGTCATAGGTGTAAAACAACAGTATGTGTATAGAACACTCGGATCATCAAAGGTCATGGGGTTTGAAAGTCAATCAGAAAGTCAAGCGGTTTAGGTCCAGTTCGGGGAAGCAGGTCAAAGCAAAACACGGCAGAGGAGAGATCTTCAACAAGAATGTCATCAACTAACCACCATTTTAAACTGACAAGATTTTCTTTGATTGAAACAGGGGCAGAAAATTTCGTTTATTTTGGAGGAACTCTCTGTAGGGGAAGAGCAAGCACCAAACAGGTTTGATCGTAAAACTCTCAGGACCCTCCTAGAAAATGTGGCTTAGTTAAATTTCAAAACAATCATGAATAGTATAGAGGAATGTAAGTTGGTTTCCAAGCTTGCATGTTTAAGATAGGATTCAATTAGGATTTTTCAGGACCTTCCTGGATAATATGATGTAGTTTAAGACCCTCTTAGATAACAAGACTTAGCGGAAGTAATACTTTTAGAAAATACAACTTAGATCTATAATTGACGTTTAATTAAGAGTTTTCAGGACCTCCCTGGATAATAGGACTTAGCTTTCAGATTCTTAATAACAGTTGGTAGAAGAATTCAGTTTAACACTCACTTATGTGCCCAGCTACAAAACTGGGGCAGAAAATTTTCTTTATTTGACTATTTTGTTGAAATCAGGAGCCCGCATGGAGAACAAGGGAATACATTCAAGTGTCACCAATAAGGAGCCCACCTGGAGAACAAGGGAATACATTTCAAGTTCAGCAATCAGGCGCCACCTGGAGAACAAGGGAATACATTTCAAGTTCAGCAATTAGGAGCCCACCTAGAAAACAAGGGAATGCATTTCAAGTTCAGCAATCAGGAGCCCACCTGGAGAACAAGGGAATATAGTTCAAGTCTGGAAATCAGGCGCCCACCTGGAGAACAAGGGAGTATAATTCAAGTTTCATCTTTCGAGTTCTTACTGATATTTGGTAACATGATTCAGTTTACATTCACATATGTGCCCAGATACCAAACTGGGGCATAAGTTTTTCTTTGCTTTTGTCTATTTTGTTGAAATCAGGAGCTCACCTGGAGAACAAGGGAATACATTCAAGTTTTAGCAATCAAGAGCCCACCTGGAGAACAAGGGAATACATTCAAGTTTCAACAATCAAGAGCCCACCTGGAGAACAAGGGAATGCATTTTAAGTTCAGCAATCATGAACCCACCTGGAGACCAAGGGAATACATTTCAAGTTCAGCAATCAGGAGCCCACCTAGAGAGCAAGGGAAAACATCTTAGAGTACAGTTCAAGTTTTGGCAGTCAGGCATCCACCTGGAGGAAGGGAAAACATCTCAGATTACAATTCAAGTCGACAATACAGGAATTTTACCAGAAGAATACAAGTCATCAAGGCAACAAAAGCTGCAAGGTCAAGTTTGAAGAGATAGATAGGTTTTGTAATTCATAGACCATAGTTTTGTACATCTTCTTTTTATTTTGTCATGGTATAATAAGGGGTTTAGTAAGCAGTAGCAACAACAACACCAACAGTGAGCTCATAGCTTCATGGTAGTCCCAGCTACTAAATATTCCTGAACTATACTGACATGATTCCTTATTACCCAAGGATATGTAGGCAACCTCAAAAGCAGGGTGCGGTCAAATCTTTTAAAAAATGCTTCCCATAGAGTATTCGAACGGTCAAAAATCGCTCGTATCCGCTCACTTTATCTTTGCACGAAAACTCTTCGTATTTCCGAGCAAAGAGGGGCAGCTGTGAGCACGTAATTTTTTCCCTATATGAATTACTCCCATAATTTCAAAACAAATTATTTCTTTTCATTATTTACAATTTTATGGATTTTATGGCATTTTTGGTTAATTGTTTGCATTTTGTCTGTGCATTTTAATTAATACAAAAATATGTTACATATGCATTTAGGAGTTAACTTTTCGTTTTTCAGAATTAATTAGTAACTAGTTATGTTATAAAAAAAAGGAAAACCACAAAATAGTTTAATTTGCACCTTTTGATGTTAATTTTGATTTTTTAGTAGTTTTTCTTTTAATTTGTTATTTTAACTAATCATGATAATTTTTATTTAGGTTTAATTAGTGTTCTTAGGTAATAAAACTCTAGGATTTAATTTAGATTTTAATTTAATTTAAAAAAAAAAAGGGAAGAAAAGGATTTAATTTGAGAAAAAGACAATGGAATTGAATAGGAAAATAGGAGAAGGAATTATATTGGGCCAAATCCAATTAAACCCCAAGCCCAGTCATTTTACTCCCCTGAACCCGTCCAATACCCGCCCGAACCCACGCCAAAACCCGATCCAGTTTTTTTAAAATGAAAACGACGCCGTTTTGAGTTCGTAGCCTTGAAGCGATCTGAACCATTCAATCTTCTCGCATCTGACGGCCAGAATCCCCACCCTCATTCAATTAATATGTCCAAACATCTTTAGAGATGGGTCAACTTCATCTCCCACATCTCTCATCTCTTTCACCTCTCTCACCTCAACCCTAGTGCAACCATGGAGTTCCGCCATTTTCTTAGGCAAGGGAACTCCAAATCACCTTTAAACTTCACCCCACACTCCTCTCATATCCTTGAGCTCTAGTTCCATATCAACCCTCCCAAAAATCCTACCAAACGCGGCCAGTATTAAGAGAAATAGAGAAGAAAGGAAGATCTGTTCCAATCCTTCTAAAGTTTCCAAGACGATTTAACCTGAAAATGGTATTGATCGTTTGTTCTCAACAAGAACATTCGATTAATACTATTTTTTCAGTTTAAATTGGAGAATGCCCGAATTCATTCAAGCCAACCATTTGTTTATCTACTTTAGGTACTCCTTTTTCTTTTCTTTGCCTGTCTTTGCTTTCTTTTCTGCTTCTACTCCTTTCTCGTCCTTTTCCCCTCTTTATTTAACCAAATAAAGTTTTTGAGGTAATTATAATATGTGATTGGCAAAATGGGTGAATGTATTAGGAAATGGCTAAATTGCATGATTTAGTTTCGATTATTAATTCCCGTTGGCCTGTTTGCATCGGCCGGATTGATATCTAATTCCGGTCAGTAATATTTTTGATTAGTGCACGTATGCCTAATTAGTTGCATTTATTCTCATATTAATGTTAGGTGGTTCTTTTCCTTTTATTTCTGAATTCAATTCGAAATTGTTTGGTTTACAACTTTTGTTGGTTTGAAGTTTGGTTTGGGTTTATCAGGAATTGTCGAATTGGGTTGGGTCCATGTTAATTTTAAAGCCCAAAAGAAAAGAAGTCAGTCTGGATTGGGGCTAAATTTTGGGTCAACTTGACCCATGAGCTGAAGGTTAGCTAGTTGACTAAAGTAAAATCAGGGGAATTGGGGGGTAATTTGGGTAATTAGGTGAGGGAATCTCTCAAATAAATGCTGAAGAAGCTTCTTAGAAGCTGGAAAGAGCTTTACTTGGCCAGCAAGTCAAAATTTGAGGGATTCCTAAGCTAAAACAAGAATTAGAAAGGGACTAGAAGTGCAAAACTGAACTTTTGGGGTTGCCCTACTTGCCTTGCCTATAAAGGCATCTATTCTTGCCTTTCAAGGCAGGAATGAAGAGCTAAAAATACAGAAAAACAGGCGGCTAGAATTTCAAGAAAAAAAATCTGGAAAAAAATCAAAATAGCTGGAAAAAAAATTATTGTTCTATCGCATTTCTTTCTACAATTTTAAGAGACTTGCAGTTTTTTTTTTGAAGTTTGGTTGTGAAGTCGCTTGGTTATTGCTCAATTATGATAGTTTCTCTTGCTTCAAATCCATTTTCCTCGGTTGAATTGGTATTGCTGGTGCTATTTTTGCTACTGCGTATTGCTGATTCCTCATTCCTTTTTGGCTTTGTTTGTTTTGCTGTTGTAACCAGGTACACTTTCTACATTCCACCTCATGTGAAGTTTGGCTAGATGAATAAAGATGGAAATTCTAAGTTCAAACATGTTTTTCAGCCTTCTATTATGAGCTCAACTGTACTACTTTGTATTTTTTATTTTATAGGTTAGCACCTTACTCTTTTGTAGTTAGTTTTGGTCTGGGGTAAATGTTGATGACTCCAGTTTCTATTGGGCTTCATCTTCTTAAGTTTGAGCTCCATATGGCTAAGTAGATGTTCTGCGAGCTACATCCTTCTGTTCTGTTTTTTTATATTTTATTAGTTCATTTGTGCCCTTTGTTTTGGTATGTCAGTCAATGATATACTATGAACACTGAAGGCTCACTTTAAGGTTGCAAGTAGGGCTCTTGTTTCCACTTGTTGATCTTAGTTGGCACTGATTTGTCTTTCATGAGTTTAGATGGTTGTATATGTTTTCACCTTCATTTGCTTGATAGCATTGTCAAAGTAATCGGTTGAAAAGATCTATGAGAATTGTGCTTATCCATTTAGTTTAGTAGTGAGTGTTGTTTGTTCTCTTATTTCTCAAAGTCTAAAGTAGTTTGGAGATTTGCTGATTAGCAAATTAAGTCCGCTGGAGACCTTATTTTGAGTTTAAAAATGAGAATGAGACTTGATTCCTGAAATTCAAATTTAGGATCATTATCCTGGTTAGTGCACATCTGTTGATATTGAATATATTTGAGCATGTGTATTTGCTTGAAAAATGAAGCTTGGGTTTGTTTAAGCATGCAAGGGTAAGGTTTGAGTTCAACCAAAGTATATTGATCCTTGTGGTATGAGTCACAGATTCGAGTTCTTATGCTTGACCAGTTTGTCTTTGCATCTTTACAGAAGCCATAGTTTATTTTAGAATTAATTTGAATTTAGTTAAAACGAGTGGATTGAGCATTGAGTGTTGTTTGGTTTGATTGTGAATTAAATCACATGGTCAATGTTGTGTGGGCCCATGGGACTCGAATTGACTGCCAAAGCTTAAGAATCAAACTTTATTTTCTCGCTTTAAATAATCTGACCTTTGTAAGCTCAAGGACTCGACATGGATTCCTGCCTTCTGTTGATGCCTGGTTTCCCCGAGGATTTGGGCTCATGATTCGGCCGAGTTGGAAATTATTGTCATATCCTTATGTGTATAACTACTGGTTCGAGCCCAAGAGTGATCCGTTCTCCAAACGATCGGCCAGCTATAAAATTAGTTCAATTCCTTGGCACAAGGTTTTGATAAATTATTCCCTTTAATTAATCAAGAGCCCATTAAATAATTGGGAGGTGAGCTATACTAGATAAGACATAGTTTATGGCCCTCCGAGCTTTAGTTTGAATACCCTTTAAAAATGGAATTGAGGTGCGTTGCGCCAAATAAAATCTCAAATGCGTGGCCCTCATTTAATTATTTATTTTTAAATACTTAGAATTCGAGGCATGCTATTTAGCGAATTTCCATGGCCCTCGTAAAGTTAAAAATGCGTAGTTGCTTTAGGTGCGTACTTTAATAATATTACCTTCCTAAACTCGGGCGTGCATTTCATGTGACCCAAATCCAAATCCTTACAACGTTGAATAAAATGTGTTTCGGATTGCGGGTGCATTTTATGTGACGTGATCCAAAGACATATTTTAGACGACGTTAAATCTTCTTTTAAAAATGAATAAAAATGGTTAAAAATAAAAAATGCACATAGGTTTGAAATGTTCTAAAATTAGATAATATGCCAATAATAACAGTTGAGCGACCCGCTAGAACCACGGAACTCGGGAATGCCTAACGCCTTCTCCCGGGTTAACAAAATTCCTTACCCGGATTTCTGGTTCGCGGACTGTAATACGTAGTCAATCTTTTCCTCGATTCGGGATTTGAACTGGTGACTTGGGACACCATAAATCTCTCAAGTGGCGACTCTGAATCTTTTAATAATAAATCTCATTTCGATTGTCCTTTAATTGGAAAAACTCCCTTATACCCTTCTGGGGTATAGTAGAAAAAGGAGGTGTGACAGATCTTACCTGATGTCCCCTTGCACATGCCTCACAAACTTTGTCTTCCTTGAACTTGATATTAGGTAGCCCTATCACCAAGTCCTTAGAGACTAATTTGTTAAGCTGATTTAGACTAGTATGACCAAGTCTTTTGTGCCACATGAGGGGATCATTAACCAACACACTTAAACAAGTGAATTCATTTTCTGAAATAGTGGACAAATCTACAATGTAAATATTGTTAACTCTTTTTCCCTGAAAAATATTCTTATCAGTGGTAAGGTTAATCATAAAGAATTTGGTGGAGGTAAACGCCATAAGGTTACGTTTTTCACACAATTGTGACACACTTATCAGGCTATATTTCAAGCCATCTATCAGGTAGACATTCTCTATGGAATGAGAATTTGTTTTGCCTACTTTTCCAACCCTAATGATCTCACATTTCTTTCCATTACCAAAGGAGACATTACCTCCTTTTAAGTTCTCAAGTAAAAGGAATTGGTCCTTATCCCCAGTCATATGTTTTGAGCAGCCACTATCGATATACCATATTTGGCTCCTCCCTTACATTGGACCTGCAAAAGGAAATCAGGGGTTAGTCTTAGGAACCCAAACTAGTTTGGGTCCCTTTCTATAAGCAAAAGGGTGAATCAAATTCCTTCTTGCCCATCCAGGCAGCTTACTTTTCTATTGAACAAGGGCTTTGTTCTTTTGACTGGCCTTTACTTTTGCATTATATTCATTTTTGTAATGACCAGTCTTGCCACCGTGTGTGTATATTTTGTTTACAGAAAGTGTGAGGTACTTGATTTTAGGGTCCCATTTTGGTGCTTGAGTCCCATATCCAAGTCCTCTCTTGCTGCTACTATGATGCTCTTGCAACCAGGAGAGTGCATCAGAGGCCTTGTTTCATTTGCAAGTTTTGTCTAATTCATGTTTTACTTTTCCTAGATCTTCTTTTAGGACTTTAATTAGTTCATACTTGTTATACAATTTATCCTTCATCTTTCCTAGGTTTTCCTCTAGAGTGAGATATGTGTGATCAGCTTTCTTCTTTCCAGTTCCTAGTTTCAATTTTAAGTTTTCAGACCTCAGTTCTAGGACACTATTATCAAGTTCAAGAACCTGGTTCTTCAACTCACCATTTGTGTTATCACTCTCATTTTCCCTAGACTCTAGACTATTGCATTTTGCTTTTAGGATCACACATTCCTTAAACAGAACTTCCTTCTCATTGTTAATTATCCCAGACTCATCAATGAAGTGTAGTAATAGCTCAGCCAATTTTTCTTTAGACAAAAATTTAATCTTGTCTTTGAGATGAAGAATACTTACCTCTTGTTCATCATCTAATTCTCCTATGGCCATCAGTGTTTGTTATTCTTCAGCTTCATCCTCTGAGTATTTATCTGAGGTTTCTCTCCAAGCGGCAACCATAGCATTGGTTGAACCTTTGTTTCTTTTTGGTTGAACATGTTCCTTCTTCCTGTTCCTTCGTTCAGGTCTTTCTTTCTTCCAGTCAATTTCCCATTAAGGGAAGTTCTTGATCATGTGATCAGTCTTACCACACTTGTAGCAGCCCTCATTAGTTTGTTTCTCAGGAGCTCTTGTCTTGTTGAAGGTTGTACCTCTTGAAGAACCCTTTCCTCTCATCAGGTACTTTTTGAAATCTCTAGTGATCATAGCCACCTCATCATCTTCCAGATCTTAACCTTCAACAATTTTGAGGGCTAAGCTTCTCTCCTTGTTGGGTGTACCCATCTTCATGGTTTGCCTTCTCATTTTATAAGTAGTAAGATTTCCAATCAGTTCATTCAGTCTAAGAGCAGCAATATTCTTGGATTCCTGAATGGCAGTGATTTTGCTTTCCCATGTGACTGGCAGAACCCTTGTTAGAATTTTCTCAACCTTGTCTTCTTCAAGAATAACCCTTCCAAGAGACTTAAGTTCGTTTGTCAGTGTAGTGAAGCTATTATACATCTCTTGGATAGTTTCTCCTTCCTTTATAGTAAAATTCTCATATTGAGAATACAGCAGTGTTCCTCTTGATCTTTTCACTTGAGGTGTTCCTTCATGAGCCACTTGCAAAGTGTCCCATATCTCCTTAGAAGTTGTACAACTTTGGATCCTACTGTTCTCATCTGGACCTAGTCCACACACAAGCCATTTCTTGGACTTAGCATTTTTCTCCCACTTCCTCAGGTCTTCAGCAGTACAGTCAGCCCTTGTCTTTGGCACATCAACTCCTTCAGCATTCTTCTTTGTGGTTGCTAGGGGACCATCAGTAACTATGTCCCAAAGTTCATAGTCTTCCCCTATGATTTGATCTCTTATCATGTTCTTCCACCAAGAATAGTATTGACCATATACCAATTAATGTTCTAAACTTCAATACCACACAAGAGGGGGGTGATTTGTATGGTACCCAATTTTTGATCTAGAAGAACCCGGTTCTTCTAGGTGTACTTACTACTACTATTTGTGGAATTAAGAATGCATAAAAATAAATAACACAGAGATTTTTACGTGGAAAACACCTGGCTTAAAAAGTGAAAAAACCACGACCTACTACTCAGTAGGATTTTCCCAAACTTCCACTAAAATCACTGAGCCAAAATAGCATTTACAAAACTCTTGTAAACCTAAGGATTAAACTCTAATCCCAGTGTGGAACACAACCTCAACTGTTGCAACACCTTCAAGTTAACTCTAACTTGAATACTCAAAGTACCTAATACAATTGCTTCAATGAAAGCTAAAAGGTACAACTTTAAAACACCTACGACAATGGAATTAGAATAAAAGAAAGACACAAAGGAACTGGTTTTTCAAGGAATGCACACTTGAATCTCACATAAATTGCTTGCAAAATTACCTCGCTCTTTTGCTCTCAATGTAGTTTAACTTCTGCGTTTGTGCAATGCCTGTAAAAGAGAACAATCACTGTTATTTAATGAGATAGTAATCAGAGTTTGATTGAGACTCAATTGCTGATCTTCCATCGAAGTTGAGTCCTTGAACATTACAAACTCCAACCCTATCCTTTATCCGGATTGTAACCTCTTTCATGAGGAGACTTTCTCTCCTCATACAATATGCAACCTTTTCGATTAGTTCAGGAGATATTCTTGCTTGATCACTGAGAGTTATCTCCTTCACGTGCATCTCACATGTCTAGGTTGATAAATATTGTGCCTCACATGATGGACATGGTCCATGACTCAGTTCATCTGTCATTCTTAAAAACTTCACCTGAACTTGGGCTAACATTATCTAATTTATTGAAAAGGCAGACAGAAACACTAGTATAAACTAGCTAAAAGAGATAAAATGTGGTAACGAATAATTATGTAACCAGGGATCGATACCCTGTACTACTGAAAGGAAATGTAACCAGGGGGTACCATATCTTAGTGGAAGGAAATATAGTCAGATGTTAGCACCATGTTTTATTGATAAAGTGTTGAATCCCTCTAGGTGAAAAAGGTTCTACCTGAGTTAAGCTTTATTAAACAACCTGAGCAAAGATTACTTCTAACCGGAACTATAAGCTGGATCCCCCAAGGCAAAAGGATTCTACCTGAGTTAAGCTGCGTAAAACACTATGAGCGAAGAGTAATTCTACCCGGAACTATGAGATGGATCTCCCTAGGGGAAAGGTTTCTACCTGAGTTAATCTGAGCGAAGAGCACCCTGAGCGTAGAGTACTTCTACCCGGAACTATAAGCCGGATCCCCATAGGCGAAAGGATTCTACCTGAGTTAAGCTGCGTAAAAAACCCTGAGCGAATAGTAATTCTAACCGGATATGAGCTGGATCCCCCTAGGCGAAGGGTTCTACATGAGTTAAGCTGCGTAAAACACTCTGAGCGAAGAGTACTTCTACCTAGAATACGAGCTGGATCCCCCTAGGCGAAAGGATTCTACATGAGTTAAACTATATTAAACAACTTGAGCGAAGACTACTTCTACCCGGAACTATGAGCTGGATCCCTCTAGGCGAAAAGATTCAACCTGAGTTAAGTTATATTAAACAACCTGAGCGAAAACTACTTCTACCCGGAACTATGAGATGGATTCCCCTAGGCGAAAGGATTCTACCTGAGTTAAGCTATATTAAACAACCTGAGCGAAGAGTACTTTTACTCGAAACTATGAGCTGGATCCCCCTAGGCGAAAGGACTCTACCTGAGTTAAGCTGCGTAAAACACCCTGAGCGAAGAGTACTTCTACTCGGAACTGATCTGGATCCCCCTAGGCGAAAGGATTCTACCTGAGTTAAGCTGCGTAAAACACCCTGAGTGAAGAGAACTTCTACTCGAAACTATGAGCTGGATCCCCCTAGGCGAAAGGATTCTACCTGAGTTAAACTGCGTAAAACACCCTGAGCGAAGAGTATTTCTACACGAAAACCTAACACTTTCTTTGATTTTAAAACCTAACACTTTCTTTGATGTGTTAATGTGTTGCTGGAATCTTCTCTAGAGGTTTCATTCATTGGTTTTGCCATGAACAGTATATTTGCTTTAATATCAATGAGAATAAGTTGCTCATGATTATGAGACTGCCATTTATACATGGGGTTCATAGATCAAGGCAATATTATGGTTGCTTTTGGCAATAGCGTAACAATGTCTATTTACTTAAAAACAATATTTAATCGGAATTTGCATGAGGTGGATCAAGGGACTTTTAAGTTGTTTAAAAAATGTAGTGTTTGTGCAAATTGTCTTTGGGTAGCAGTGCATTAGATAAGGAAGAAGGGACATAGCGAAGCTAATATGATTGAAAATGATGCAAGTTCTCTGTAATGGGTGTTGTCATGGTAGACGAGGAAAAGGATAGTGTAGTAGTGATAGCCATTTTTGGAAAAAGTCATTTTCTATAATTTTTCATAAGAAAGTTGAAATTATTTTTGACTTGGGATTGGCTACTGAAAACCAGGAAGTGTGTGTGTTGTAATTGCCTTAGTGCTTATCAGTACATATAAACTTTGTCTCCTGTTTGACAATATTATTTTTTCTTGAAAAATTTATACTTAATTTGGATGTTAACATGAAATCTATCATGTTTATAACTTCATCTTAATCCAGAGTTTATGCTTGCTTCTACAGTCTTACTTAAGTTCTTGGTGTTGCAAAATTTCTAGTTTCATACCTAGGTCAATTAGAGGAGTCAATCAAAGTTCGAATGGGAGTTGGATAAGTTATTTATTTTACTTTTTGAGTCCTTGTAAGTTAGGCACTTAAGTTTAGTTATTTACAAAGAAGTCCTAAAAGCCTTGTAGTTGGAAGGACACGTGTTTTGTTTTGATTTGGTCTCTTGACTCGAGTAGAGATAGACCTAGTATTTAGGGGAGAAATAGTGTTTGGAATGTTATCAATATATGAAAAATAATTTATGTTTTCTTAAATATTTTTTCTATCGATTTTCTTAATTTTTAATCGTAGCATTTGCTATATTTGGTAGCAGAGCTCAATCTGTCATCCATGGTGAATCCTCCTCGAATATCGGAGGTTACACCTACTCTAACTTCCTTGGAGTTTCAGCTATAACCCTTCATTGAATCCTCTAACCAATGCATGCAGTAAATAGAAGTGGCGCGGCACAGAACCGACGAGTCTCAGCTCCAAATCGAAATGCTTATTCGGGATATGCGTCATACTAATGATTCTAGGGTGGGGATGGCTCAAGGGATCTCTTACACCGAAACGGGTCAATCATCTCTAGCCAGAGCCCGTCGAATGGCAGTTTCACCGATCACACATGTTTCCTTTCCATCCCCAACTATGACGCCGAGCTCAATGAATGTGAGTCAGGGTCTGATTCTAGACCCGCCCAACGTACTAATGCCTACTTTTAGAAATATCCAAACCCTAAACAAAACCCTAGATTTTGCGCCCATGAACCCTTATTTTTCCCTTACACACCAATCCACGATTCCTATTTTCTTGACCATATCTAGACCCTTCAACAACTCTTACATGACTAGTGGACCAGTCCAGCCTCTATCGAGATAGACCCATCAAGCCCCCCACACATTCGGGATGTATGTACCATCACCCTCATCTTTGGGCCTCACTCCTTACACGTCGGCCAACTACCCCGAATGATACCACCAGCCCAATTTCCCTCGAATTCCAGTTACCCACTAACACATCCTATTCTGACCCAACTACCCCATTTTCACCCAGCATGCCCAACTTTCACCTTACCCCACTTATGCCCAACTACTCCCTTACTAATCCCATACTCTACTCTATACATCCACCTTAACCCATCACCTGTCGCTATCCATTTCAACTCAAGCCCCATACTTTTCTGATCAACCACAAATGACACCAAGAGAATTCATCAGTGAATCCCTGCCACCTACCACCTGAAGGCTAAGTTAGAATTTCCAGAATTTGACGAGAACAATGTTAGAGGTTGGATACGGATGAGTGAGTACTATTTTAACTACTACCAAGTCCTAGAGGAAGCTAAGATGACTTACGTCGTTGTGACGGCAAAAGACAAGATTGATAAGTGGTTTGACTCCTACGTGATCGATCATGGGGGGATTATCTATTGGAGTCAAATCTATACAGACTTATATGAAAGGTGTGATGGCACAGATCCCTTGGAAGTTATCATCGCCTTCAATCGCTTACAGCAGTGGGTAGATGTGATCAAGTTATCAAAAGTGATTTGAGGACTTGTAGATTAGGGTGCCAGTGGTACGGCCCAATTTGGACGAACCTTATTTTGTCTAATATTTTGTAGGAGGTTTGAAGGAAGAGATAAGACCCGTGGTTAAAGTGGACAACCTAGGACTTTGGTGTCATCTTATAACTTGGCAAAGTTATATGAGGTCTCACAAAATGGTACAACAAATAATAACTCTGCAAAGGGGACTAAGCAACGCCCCTCACCTTTTCTTAGTAAATCTACCCAACATTTTCCTATATCGGTCCGTCATGTGGGAGGAGGACATTTCAAGGACCAATTTCCAAAGAACCCTATACTAAAGGCTTTGAGGGAGCTCAACTTTTGTTTCAAATGCCATGAAAAATGGACTCAGCATCACAAGTGCAGACCTAAACTTAATGCAAGGGGAAGAGACTTCGTGGATGCCTTGGACGAGGAGTTAGCTGAATTGGTACTTAGAGGTGGCGAGGAGGAACAAGGGGAGATATCCCTTAATATGATACTGGGCTTCAATCAAACCCTTAATATGATACGAATCGCTAGCCTAGATCAAAGGCAACCAGTTGCAATGTTAATTGCCAGTGGTTCAACGCATAGCTTCGTCGACCCTATCTCCTCAAAAGGCTGAACTAGCACATCGAACCATTCAAGAAATCCTTGAGAGTTAAGGTTGCCAATGGGCAGTGGATGTGGTGCACACACTACTGCCTTGAGTTCCACTGGACCATGAACGGAGAGGCATTCACTTTCGACATGAGGATGTTAAGAGCTAAGGGAAGTGACATTATCTTGGAAATGGATTGGGTAAAGTCAATAGCGCCTATTGTGCTATACACTAGGCCCCTCAACATATATTTCTTTATAGGATACAAAGTTATCACTTTAATGGGCTTAAATAACATGGGTCGATGGAGGCATCATACGCTAAGTCTATAAAGAAGTTATTGGACTTGGGCCGGTGCGTGCTATCAACCCAATTGTTATCCAACGGTGGGGATCAACAGGAGGTTGTATCGGGACTAACTGATCAAGTGGTTTGTGAATTCAAAGAAGTGTTCAGGGATTCAGAGGGATTTTACTAGATCGTGTGACCATGCAATCAAGATCCTATCAAGATCCAAACCAACTAATTCTCCTATCTCTATTCATTTGAGCAAAAGAACATTATTGAGAAAATGGTTAAAGAAATGTTAGAAGCCCAAATCATTTCAAATAGTACCTCACCTTTTGCATCACCTATTATTTTGGTTAAAAAGAAGGATCCTTCGTGGCGATTTTGCGTGGCTTATTGCAAATTGAACAAAATCACTACTAAAAATAAGTACCTTGTTCATATATTAGAGGACTTATCATATGAGTTGTATAGGGCACAATACTTTTTTGGACTTCTGGCCGAGTTACCATCAAATTAGAATACGAAAGGGGGACGAGTTTAAAACAACATTCAAAACCCACAATGGGCTGTGGGGATTCTGTGTGATGCATTTTGGGCTTACCAATGCACCTTCCACTTTCCAAGCCTTGATGCACGAAATATTTGTGCCTTATTTGAGAAAGTTTGTTCTGGTATTTTTTTTGACGACATTTAATCTGCAGCCCAAATCTTGAAGACCATGCGAAAAATTTGCGTGTAGTGTTTGAGTTGTTATAGGAAAAATTATTGTTTGCTAAGCGTTCAAAATACAGTTTTGTGCAAAGGCAAATTGAATACTTGGGGCATATTATTTCAAGCAATGGGGTGGGTACGAATTCAACCAAGATAGATGCCATGATCCCTTGACCCAAGCCCACCAATAACAAAAGACTGAGATGATTCCTAGGACTAACATGCAATTACATGGGACTCATTAAAAATTATGAGATCATTAGCAAGCCTTTAATATTGATGCTCAAGAAAGGGGAATTCCATTGGAATGACTTAGCAGCAAAAGCTTTTAAGGAGCTGAAGGGAGCCATGACTAGGGTTCCAGTTTTGGGCCTACCAAATTTTTCCAAGCCCTTTGTGGTCGAAGTAGACGCAAGGGGACTAGGCATAGGGGGAGTTTTAATGCAAAATGGGAGGCCCTTAGCTTACAGCCAAGCCTAGAGCCCCAAACACTTGGGCATGTCCATATACGAAAAGGAGCTTCTTGCCCTCTTATTATTCATTGAGAAATGGAGGCAGTTACAGCCTCACAAGTCCATAATTTGGACTGACCACTAGCCATCAGGACCAAGTCCACACACTAGTCATTTCTTAGCTTTAGCATTTTTCTCCCATTTCCTTAGAACTTCAGCAGTACAATCTGCTCGTCTTTGGAACATCCAATCCTTCAGCATTCTTCTTGGTTGTGGCTAAAGGACCATCAGTGATGATATCCCAAAGCTCATAGTCTTCGCCCATGATATAGTCCCTCATTCTGTTTTTCCACCAGGAATAGTAGAGGCCATTGAAGAGAGGAGGACTGGCAGTGGATTGCCCTTCCCAGTTCCCAGGTGGTGCACTCATGTTGATCTTTTCCTAAGGTGTTAACCTCTTTAAGGATAACCCGCTCTGATACCAATTGATATTATTAACGTCAATACCACACAAGAGGGGGGTGATTTGTGTGGTACCTAATTTTCGCGTTAGAAGAACCTGGTTCTTCTAAGTGTTCTAACTACAGCAGTTTGCGGAATAATAAGTACTGAAAGTAAAGTGCACAGAGATTTTTACGTGGAAAACACCTGGCTCAAAAGGTGAAAAAACCACGACCTACTACTCAGTAGGATTTTCCCAAACTCCACTAAATTACTGAGCCAAAAACTGCATTTACAAAACTCTTGTAAACCTAAGGATTAACTCTAATCCCAGTGTAGCACACAGCCTCACCTGTTGCGACACCTTCAAGTTAACTCTAATTTGAATACTCAAAGTACTTAATACAATTGCTTCTAAGAAAACTGAAAGGTACAATATTAAAACCTACTACAATTGAACTAGACTTAGAACAAACACAATGATGAAACTGATTCTTCTATCTTAGTTCACGTAGCTTCAGACGTGCACACTTGTATCTCGCATATATTGCTTGCATATCGGACTTGCTCTTTTTGTTCTCAAATATGCTTAACTTCTGCGTATGTGCATTACCTGTAAAAGAGAACAACTTGGTTATTTAATAGATTAGCAGTTAGAGTTTGATCGAGACTCCAATGCTTATCCTTAGTCGATTTGAGTCCTTAACCAATACAAACTCCCATCCGTATCCTAGCTTAGGATTGTGTTCTCTTGTCATAAGGAGACTGTCCTCCTTAGAACTCAATGCAACCTTTTAGATTCCATTCAGAAGATATTTGCTGCACAATCTTCAATACATATATTCCTCACGTGCCTTCCATGTGCAATGGTTATGACTAACTGTGTCTCCCAAGATGGACCAGGTCCTTCCCTGAGTTCATTTGTCAATCTTCAAAACTTCAACTGAACTTGGGCCAACAACAGGAGGTTGTATCGGGACTAACTGATTCATTGGTTTGTGAATTCGAAGAAGTGTTCAGGGATTCAGAGGGGTTTTACTAGATCGTGTGACCATGCAATCAAAATACTATCAAGATCCAAACCAATTAATTCCCCTATCTCTATTCATTTGAGCAAAAGAACGTTATTGAGAAAATGGTTAAAGAAATTTTAGAAGCCCAAATCATTTCAAATAGTACCTCACCTTTTGCATCACCTATTATTTTGGTTAAAAAGAAGGATTCTTCGTGGAGATTTTGCGTGGCCTATTGCAAATTGAACAAAATCACTACTAAAAATAAGTACCTTGTTCATGTATTAGAGGACTTATCAAATGAGTTGTATGGGGCACAATACTTTTTAAAATTGGATTGGTCAAATGAGTTGTATGGGGCACAACCCAATTGTTGTATGGGGCACCTGCCACTTTCCAAGCCCTGATCCAAGAAATATTTGGGCCTTATTTGAGAAAGTTTGTTCTGGTATTTTTTGACGACATTTAATCTACAACCCAAATCTAGAAGACCATGCGAAATATTTGTGTGTAGTGTTTGAGTTGTTACAGGAAAAATTATTGTTTGCTAAGCGTTCAAAATACGGTTTTGCGCAAAGGCAAATTGAATACTTGGGGCATATTATTTCGAGCAAAGGGGTGGGCACGAATTCAACCAAGATAGACGCCATGATCCCTTGACCCAAGCCCACCAACAAAACATGCAATTACAGGTGATTCATTAAAAATTATGAGATCATTAGCAAGCCTTTAATATTGCTGCTCAAGAAAGGGGAATTCCATTGGAATGACTTAGCAGCAAAAACTTTTTAGGAGCTGAAGGGAGCCATGACTAGGGCGCTAGTTTTGGGCCTACTAAATTTTTTCAAGCCTTTTGTGGTCGAAGTAGATGCAAGGGGACTAGGCGTAGGGGGAGTTTTAATGCAAAATGGGAGGCCCTTAGCTTACAGCCAAGCCTTGAGCCCCAAACATTTGGGCATGTCCATATACGAAAAGGAACTTCTTGCCCTCTTGTTGTTCATTGAGAAATAGAGGCAGTTATAGCCTCACAAGTTCATAATTTGGACTGATCACTACAGTTAGGGATGGCAATGGAACGGTGCGGGTGCGGGGCGGTGTGGGTTTGAA
>MU765496.1:44147-58122 GCA_026770625.1 Nicotiana glauca | reverse complement strand
GGGGGGAGGGGGGAGGGGGCGCACTCCGGTGTCTTGGCCACTCAACGGATGTTGAGAACAATTTTTTATTAGCCTTCCATGTTTAATGATGTGAAAGAGTTAGCAAAAGTTAGCGAGGTTTGTCAATGAAATAAAAGAGAAGGAATATCTTACCTTGGCCTGCTACAGCCGCTACCCATTCCCAGTCGGGCGTGGGAACATCTGTCCATGGACTTTATCGAGGGGCTTCCGCGGTTGTGTAGATAGGTACACCAAGTACCCACATTTCTTGACCCTCACTCACCTTTATCATGCTACATATGTGGCTCAACTATTTTTGGATACCGCCTTCAAATTACACAGAACTCCATGCTCGACTGTGTCGGATAGGGACCCAATCTTCATCAGCCATTTTTGGATGGAGTTGTTGAAAGGGCTGCACGTGCAATAGAAACTCAGTTCAACGTACCATAAATAGAAGGTCGGACAAACAAAGAGGCTTAATCAATGTTTGGAAATTTACCTAAGATGTATTTCCGGCCATAAACCAAAGGACCGGAGCAGATGGAATCCACTCGCTGAGTTCTGGTACAATAGCAGCCACCATTCAGCAATAGGTATGTCACCCTTCAAAGCGCTATACGGTTATGAACCCCCGCAACCAACCTTTAAGCTTGTGAGTTATTCGAAGATAGAAGCAGTGGACTTGGTGTTGCGCTAAAGACAATTGATGAGCAATATCTTCCAAGAGAATTTTAAAAAGGCTCAAAATAGAATGAAACAGTTCGCCGGCAAGAAGAGGAGTGATATGTCATTTGAGGTCGGAGATTGGGTGTTCTTAATATTGTAACCATACCGGCAGGGGCGTACGCAGGATTTTCCGTAAGCGGTGTCGACATTTAAAGAAATAGATAAAAAGACAAATATAGTAACAATATCATATTAAAAGAAGTACCTTACTACAACTCTCCTCGATGAGTTTTCATATTTTGGAAGGTATTCATAATAGCTTCATTAGGAATAAGACTAAATACATCCTTTTCTACAAAAGCACCAAACAACTACTCAAAAACTCATCATCCATTCGACTCCGCAAATCGGTCTTAATCAACTTCATTGCCGAAAAAGCTCTCTCAACTGTAGCAGTAGCAACTAGCAAAAGTAAAGCAAATTTTACAAGTTGAAAAATAAGAGGATAAGTCCCATGCTTCTTTGCCTCTACTAATTTCTTGGAAAGATTAGCAAGTCCCCTAAGATCTGAAAACCTTTTATCATGATCTCAGACATCAACAATGTAATTCTGAAGCTGAAATCGAAGATCGACCATAAAATATTTATCAAAATCATTAGGATATAACTCAGCTAATCTCAATATTTTTTCAATGTCAAAATCGGAAAAAGAGTCAGCTGGGTTCAAGCAAGCAACTCCAAAAGAACTCAATTGTGATTGCAACTCACTTGTGATTGCAACTAGAAAATTTAGGCAAGTTCCGATGTAATTAACCTCCAGAGAATTTTATACTATTTAACTCCAATGAAAGCAACAAGTTCCAATGTAGTTGTAAAGGCTTTTCAAAATTAGGGTATGAAATAAGTAAACTCCAATGGATTTTATATTGTTTATAATTATCCTTTTCCTACTCAAAAGGGGAGAACGAGAGAGTTTGGTTTCTCTTTGTAGTTTGTCCTATACAAAATCAATATTGTTACTACTTTTGGTTAGAAAATTGGAAGTGTTACTGTTTTTTGGAAAAAAGGAGAGTTTAATTTCTCTTTATCCTATACAAAATCGGAATGCTACAGCTTTTGGAAAAAAGGGCTAACTACTATTTTATTGCTCAGAAGTGTAAAAAGGATGGGAATTGGGATTGGAACAACAGACTACTTGCGCAGATTTTAGGCTCTAGACCAGCAAATCAACTAGCCCATTGTGATGAAGTGGTTTTATTTTATTTATTTGTATCTAATTATTTATTTTGCATAATATTAATTATATATATTTAATAAAAAAAATTGGTGAAGCGGTGTCGGATGACACCGCTTCAACGATGGTAAATCCGCCCCTGCATACCCGCATATGTCAGTGGCAGTTCAGAAAAACCTCAAACTTTCAGCCAAATAGTTTGGACCTTACAAGATCATCAGCAAAATTGGGGTTGTCGCTTATAAACTGGAGTTACCAGCAAGCTCGAAGATCCATCCCATATTCCACGTCTCTCAGCTAAAGAAGAAGGTGGGTTCTGGAGTGTTCCCATCAAAAGACCCATCTTTTTGCAACAATGACGGTCAAATGGAATCCTTGAACGAAGTATTGTTAATAAAGGTAGAGGTGTTCAAACCGAACCGGAAAATCGCACCAAATCGAATAACCAAATCAAACCGATTAAAAAACCCGACTAGGTTTGGTTTGACTCGGTTTGGTATTTAGTAAACAAACCCGAACCAAACCGTCGTATAAATATATAAATTTTATTTATATTTTTAAGACTTTATAGTAAATTTTCTTTAGAAAATGTAGAAATATTTGAGATCCTCTCATGTATTAACCTTTAAAGTGTAAATTAACGAAAAATTATTGTTAGATGACTAAGAAAATAACTATAATGTGTTACTAAAAAAATTCTCCCATTAGAATATATTAATAGATTATATATTTGTCAATTTTTTTTACTAAACATATATTCACTTATCAAAGACTTATCTATAATTTTAACAAAGTAAGATTGAAATAATATTCATGTAACAAAAAACCCGAAAATCCGAAAAATCCGACAAAACCGAACTAATCCAAACCGATATAGTTGGTTTGGTTCGGTTTTGATAAAAACCGAACCAACCCGGTCCATGTACACCCTTGATCCCAAGTAAATAATAATACGAGTGATAAGAAGCAAATTAACAGTTGCTGATGGAAAATTCTTTTTTCATGAATAAATTAACAGACCGTTCTAGCATTGAGCTACCAAGAAAAAATGCATTTAAGCAAGCTGATTCTTTTTTTGTTTCCAGAACTAACCTATTATCAAATGAAAAGGAAGCTCCTTCTTTAGATACATTCAGAGAAAATGTTATGGTAGCAAGCCTCTTTATCTGCTCAATTTTTAATTGGCACTCCTATAACCACGGAGACATCGAAATTTTAAAGAATCAAGCCAAATCCTAAATTAAAGATACTATAGGATTATTGAAATTTTAGGAGTCTATTAGGGTTTATTGGAGGTTACTCTATCCTAAATCTAACTCACGCATATATAAAGGGATACATATTCTCTTGAAGAGGGGCCTCAAAAAAAATCTCATAAACTCTTGGGATATTCACAAACAGATCAAAATATGGCCGGATACTTTTTGACAATCAAATAGTCCAAGCAGAGGCGGATCCAGGATATGAGACTTATGGGTTCCTACCATAATTTTAAATTAATATGCAATAATAACTGGGTTCCCAGTTAGATATTTACCAATATTTAGTGAATTTTTTTATACAAATACATGGTTTACGCAAGAGTTACTGGGTTCCCGGGAACCCGTGTCCCTTACTCTACATCCGCCCCTAATCCAAGAAGTTGGAGATCAAATATATCCCCATGAGGTTTGCATCATTCTACATTTGAGAAATATGCTGCTTCTGCCCTCGAATCACGGAGATAACCTGGAGAGAAGAATCAAGGGAATAAACATAATTGTATCCGCCATCTTATCAATAAAATTATGTTTGTTCATATTTATATTGTGATTGCAATTTATTTTGTATCACAAACAAACCTTATCTACAGTATAATTTATATATTAAAATAGTAGCACTCTCTCCGAAAAAGGTGAAGCTCAACTCATAAGCACATTTGGTTACACAACTCCATAATGACCCAACTCAACTAATTGACATTAGTAACAAGGGCCACATGTGTGAAATTTAAAAATTACTACGGTAAAAATCGAGCAATTTTAAGCACTTTGGTCATCTTTCATACTGAACCATTGAAGTAGCACAATGTGTTATAATTAAGGCATTTGAGTAATCCGATCGTGCTATGAACCAAATAAAATTTGAATTCCTTTTTCACATACATCATGAGAAAGTATTATGATTGTAATCTCCTGTTGACTAGAAAGCTTTTGACCTTATCCACAATTAATATGAAAATTGCGGCATGGTATAGATATAATAATAAGAAGTATATTTTTAACTTGGTTATTACAATTTTCAAAAAGTATCTTGATTTTTATTACGAAGTATATACAATCTGGATGTTCTTATTCCTCTTTCAACCTAAGACTGAAAATCATGTTAAATCCACTCGAAATCTTCATCATATGGTCTAAAAACTTTGATATAAGCTCCTTAAAGTATCTTTAATTGTTCGCCACAATATAATTAAAATCGAATCTAACTTCGAAAATCTAATTTTTAACATGAAGCTTTGAAACTTTATTAATGGCGAAAATCTCTTCATAAGTTTTTCACACCAAATCAATTTGTAAACACGAAAAGACTTGAGAATAACAAGAATCGACGTGAATCACTAGTTTTTTAGGTTTCTTATTTTATTAGATTTGCAGTTGTTCGAATCCAAACCAAGAATTGTAGTTCGAAATTTCTCGATCTAACAAGGTTCAACTCAGGTTGAGGTCACCTTTGGAGTCATAGATCCCTTTCCTATAAGTGGTCTTATCTTAAAATCTCAATTCAATTTTTTTTTTTGTAGTAGTTATATGAGCAAAACAAACCCAAAATTTTAGAAATTCAAGTCTCATTCTAAACCTACCAATTAGAAGCTAAAACATACAACTTACATATAATTTGCATACAAGTTGTATACAATTTATATACAATTATATTATTATATATCTTATATATGTCGTGTGTATATATTTTGTATATCGTGTTGTCCCGTGATACACTGGACATACAAATAACATACAGCTTGTGTATAGAATTTTTATTTATACAACATTGTCCTTCTTCCTCTTCGACTTTCAATTTGATATTTCAACCAAAATAACTTTAATCTTCACCATACTATCTTAAAATTAAGATATAAACTAGGGATGTAAATAGGGAAAGGCAGGACGGGGTAGGGCTAGCCTTGGCTCGCTAAAATTTTGACCCGCTCTGCCCTGTCATATTTATCCTTTCGTCAAAAATTTGCTCTGCCTCGCCCTCCCCTATTACGCCATGTCCCGCCCCTGCCCTATTTTAGATTCTGTTTTATTTTTTCTCTCTGTATTATTTATTTATTTTTTTAATTTCTTTTATATTACTACTTTTCTTAATGAATATAATTAAATTTATTCAATTCTCTTTTAAAAATTATATAGAAATAAATCCTTACCTAAAAAAAAAAAAGAACTTTCACTTCGTATTTAGTTGGTACAATAATGTAGTGCCACATAAGTGATAGTTACACCCACTCCCCTCTTCTCTCAGTTGCACTGCAAATACTCAGAAGCGAGCGATACCTTCGATCTATCTAATTATCTAGGTTCCTATCAATTATTAAAGGAATTTTTATATTCCTATGCTACATAGGAAACTTTATTACCCTCAATGTTTAAGGTTTGACTTAATTACACTTAGTATACCAAATTATCAATTCTATACCATAGTATATTTTAAGGGTACAATTAATGCAGCGTATATCCCTCCTTAATTCAAGGTACCGTATATCCCACCCCTTCCACGTTCTCTCCCCCAAACCCTCACCCTCGCCCATGTTTATGTACTATTATTAAACATAAAAATCTATGATTCTGGAAACATAGATTTGTAGCATATTTATGTAGAAACACTTAAATCTTACATTGCAATTAGAAGCAGTAATCATTCAAGAAAATTTAGCAGCTCTTTGGGCAAAACCAGGATCAGTAGAGACAGCAGGTAATGGAAGAGGATTTAAAGGAAGTGAATTTCCCAAATTGGGCATTTGTAATTTCGAGTGTGGTGTAACATGAACTATTAGTATTAGTATTATTATTGTTAAATGGCGGTTGAGGGGAGCTGCAAACAATGCTCAATTTACCAATTAAATGAACAGGGGAAGAAGATACGATTGAGTTCAAAGTTGAGTCAAATTGATGTGTAGAGTCATGATCCCAATTGTGGTTAAGGAAAAAATCAGAAGACTGCCCTGAATGTAGGGAATTCCAGTTAGAAGGGAATGGCATAGGCACAATGAGTTTTTTTGTAGAAGATTTGTAGAAGTTTTAGTCGTTTTTTATTTGTGAAAACAGAAAACAAAGCATCTATAATTAAAAAAAATAATCTACAATTTATCTTTAAAATATCTACAAATTGGGTACATTAAATTTTTATATCCCAATTCACATTCAATTGTAGCATAATTGTGATTTTTGACATAATTGCATTTTTTCTGAAGATTTATAGAAGTTTTAGCTATTTTTTATTTGTGAAAACAGAAAATAAAGCATCTACAATCAGAATACAAATAATCTACAATTTATCTACAATTTTTGCAATATGTCTTTTTTTTCGAGTTTCAATATGAAATTCAGTCAAAACCAAGTCTAATATTTACCAAAACCCCTCAAAATTGAGATATAAAGTCCAAACCCTATTTCCGATTATTTTCAACAGCACCAATCCAAACAAATAATGATTTTTGAAAACCCAAATTTGAATTCAAGACTTTTAAGCTTTTTAATGGTTATCAATGGTGGAAAATATCTGGAAGAATATTTACTTCCATAATTGTAGCGCGCCTAAATAGGAATATCTGGAAGAATATTTACTTCCATAATTGTAGCGCGCCTAAATAGGAATATCTGGAAGAATATTTAGTTCTAGATTTGTAGCGCGCCTAATTAGGGAGGAATCAACTCCTAATAATTGGTATTTAATGAATGATATATATTTTGTAGAATAACTGTGAACATGGGGGGTAAATATGAAAATATGCACATTTTTGGTAATAAGGTTTCATATATGGTATAGGAAGGAAAAAGTCTCATTATTAAACGCTTCTGCTTGAAATTTTTTTGATTTATTTTTATATATTTTTAAAAGAGAATTGAATAAATTTAATCATATTCATTAAGAAAAGTAATAATATAAAAGATTGCAGTATGTTTTTTATTTGTACTCAGGGATTTTAAAAATACTTGGATTAAAAGTAGTTGAATAACCAGATTGGGTTTTATCTAGATGTTTAGATTTTTCAAGTTTGAAGTTCAAGTTTATAGTAACTTTAGTTTGTAAAGTTTCCTCTAATTAAAGGAGAACTTAACTTAAACTAATATTAATTTTTTGATTTTTATTGAATAAGCTTGGCCAACTTAGTACACTTTGTCGATCTTGCGACAACATTGTTTACTTTGTGAATTACAAGGGTGAAACTTTTATTTGAATGAGGTAACAACTAAGAGTGTTGACCAAATTTAGAATTTCGGCTTATCCTTGCCCTGTCCCGTTAACTATTTCTTGAAAATATGCTTTGACCCGCTCCGCTCCGCCCTGCCCTGACCCGCTCCGACCCGTCCCGCCTCGCTCCATTTGCCATCCCTAAATTAAGCTCCAAAGGATAATTCCAATGGTAAAGGATGACTCCTAATCACTCTTAAACTCTAGGATGAAAGTTTATTGACAATATTACTCTATAGGGTTAGAAGTCTTATGTACTCCGGAATATTTTATATATACGTGCTGTAAATCATTGTTTGATTATTAAATAACATAGCTTATCATGGCATCAGAGCATTTTACCAATCATTTACAACAACATCTAATCCAAACAAATAATAATTTCGTAAAATTTAATTTTTATTTAAAGCTTCGATTTTTTTAAATGATTGTCTGAGTTTGATTAGGTTTTATTATTTCACATATATATGCGAAATTTCAAAAGAAAGTTGTCAAATCAATGAGCAAAATCCCAGTGAACATAAGTAGATATAGTTTGATGTTACCCTTGTAATGCTATAAGCTGTCATTGGAGTCTTGAATTGCTTATTGTCGTTCATCTTGGTTTTGACACAAAAGGTATATTTCTAATCCAACTCCAAGGATATTTGGACAAGGCGACTAAATTGGCACAAAAGGTATTCTTTTGATAGGATTTCAACTTTCGAGTTTAATTCTTATTTTGTATACAATTAGTATATCATGTTGGGTAATTAAATGAGAACACATTTAATAGTGGTAATTACATTTATTATTATGCATAGATAGGTAAAAGAGGTTTTGGCATGGTATAACAACATACCCATATAATTGACAGAAAATAGTCCTAGTTATAGATATTGGCATCAAATAACCAATAAATATATGTCACAATAATAATATGTAAATCACAATTTTTCTTCTTCTTTGTCTATATCAACATGTATATTAAAATTTTATTTTCATTCTTTGTATATAAATAAGATTATTCTATTGCTCCCTTTATATCAATGTATACATTATTTGTATATCACACTGTTATAACACATCAGACATGTGTATACCAAAATTATAACCCATGTATATCTCTATGTATATCAGTGATATCTCATGTATATTATGTGTATCTGTATATATCCATAAAAATTTGTGTTATATATACGATATACAATATGATATACATGGGCGTCCATAATAGAATTATGTTGTATACACGATATACAAAGTAATATACACATACATCTTTAAAATTCTGTGTGTGATATAGCTGATATAGACGATATACAATGTGATATACACATGTCGTAGTTGGATTTTTATGTCTGATTTTTTACTTGAAACTAGCGTAAATCACTTCTAATCTTGCTGAAATTTTATATATAGTCTCGTTTAGGTATTTTCAACCAATTTTAATCATATCCACTCATTCAATCCAACTAAAAAAGGAAGAGCGAAGGAAAATAAAGTTAAAATATATTTTTCTCTCTTAGTTTTTGCAAATATTGCTCAAATTTTGTATATAGCCTCATTTAGGTATATTCAACCAATTTCAATCACACTCACTCATTCAATCTAACCAAAAAAAAAAAAAAAAAAAGAAAAATAAAGTTGAAATATATTTTTTCTCTCTTAGTTTTTGCTTCTGATTTTTCTGATGTGAGATTAACCTTACCTTTTCATCCCACTGATTTTTTTTTTGCATAATTTGCAAGAATTTTGCTAAACTATGAGAGCAAAAGGGAAGAGATAGAAGAAGAAATACAAGGAGAAAAAGGGGGAGGTAAAGGAAAATAAACGTGTAGTTTTTTTGAGAGAGAATATAAAAAGAGTAGTCTTTTTAAGATTTGGCTATATAATACCAATTATTTGGGGCTATCTTTGCCAAACCTAATATAAGGCTAAAAAATTGCCAATTTCTGTGATGTGTTGTTATAGTATGCTAGAGTAATTTTTTTCGGTAAAAATATCGAAAAAGTGAAGCCCAACTACTTTTTACCCCCTCAAGTGAAGCCCAAATCACAAAAGCCCAACTCATGAGACCCATCAACTACACAACTGCCTAGCCCAATTAATTAACAAGAGCAATAAGGACCACACGTGTAAAATTTCAAAAATTGCTAGGGCAAAAGTCAAGCAATCACGGGCAGTCCGGGCAATACTCAGAATTTCTGACCGTTGGTGTTTTCAATTCTAACATACAAATATATAAGCTCCTCTATATCCCGCTTCTTCACACTATTCAAAAAATACACCCACCCCTTCTCCCTCCCCCAATTTACACTTTGAAATCAAGTTCATCCACACACACGCACACACATAAATTGTATCAATCAATTACTGTTTGATTGATTTTGTTCCCTAGTTCGTGCTTTCCCATTCGAAACCAAGAAACTGAAAACTAGGTGAATCTTTTGTTTTTAATTCAAGGTAATTTTTTAGCTTTTACTGATAGAAGTTATATCTGGGTTTTGCTTATTATGTATAGATCTAGTCAATTTCAACATTTTTTGGTTAGGTCTAGTGTTTAATTTTTGGTTTAATGTGCTACTGCTACCGATGCATTAATCTTTTTGGTTCAACTTGCTTTATTGGTTTTGAAGTTAATTAAGAGTTATTAGAATTATAAGAATAGCTACAAATAAGCTCCCTTTATGAATTGACGTTTACTTTGCACTTGATATTTGGTTTTTGTTGAACAATTGAACAAGGAATCCTGTTCTGTCAAATAGTATGTATGACTTTACAATTTCTTGTAGGAGTTCATAAAAAGTTGTTTGGTTTTCCACTAAATTAACTCTTTTGATGACCAAGAAATGGGCTAACCCTTAGGGCTCGTTTGGTTCAAATCTGGACTAGGATTATAACCGGGATTTAATCTAGATAGCTTATCCCACTTTCTATATGGGATAACTCATACTAAGCTAGCGTTTGGACATAGATCCAAAATTTATTTTGAAAAATCTGATTTGGGTGAAGTTTGTTTTGAAGATGAAAATGTGCTTGGACATACGTTTTCAAAATATATTTCCCAACTTTATTTTGGAAAAAAACATGTATATAATTCCCACGTTTTGGGATTTTGGCCCAAAATCAGCAATTGAGGTGATTTTGGGATTTGGGATTTTGCCAAAATGTGGGCAAAATTTATGGCCAAACACGAGTTTTGAAAATAAATCCCAAATTTATTTTGGGAAAACTCATGGCCAAACGGGGCCCTAATACCTCCAACCAAACATGGGATAAACTTAATCCCAAAATTTATACCGGGATGACCCACCTAATCCCTTGAACCAAACGATCAATTATGATCAACACAACCTTCAAAACTCGGGATAATGCCGCCCCTCTATCTTTTTCCACTTAAATATCTGGTTTAGTTTGCATGACTGTGACCTAGTTCCATTGAATTAATTTTGTACCTCATTTTTTCAATTAGCCAAAATAGATCTGAATGGACACAGATGACTCATGTAATGGCGATACCTAGTTTTAGGATTGAGGCGTAGTTGATTGATTGCTTGTTTGTGAAAAAAGAAGAGGGTGGACTTTTAGTGGGAAACATTCAAACATTGAAAACTTTGGTTTCTTGGTTTTGTGAGGCTTGTTGATGGCATGAAAAATTTGAATGGGATTTTCAAATAGTTGCTCATGCCTCATTGTGCCTCTATATCGCCATTATGCCCCAATGGAGAATCCTCTAGTTCTATTTAAAGTGCTATTTTATTACTAGAGATCTTGTATATTTTAGTCTGCCACTGTGTTTAACTTTTTCTCTCTGTGTTCAGTTTTGTAGGAGAAATGGCTCTTGAGATCACTCAGTTTCTATTGGCTGCTCAATCAGCGGATGCCAAGATTCGGACTGAGGCAGAGGCTAACCTTAGTCAGTTCCGAGAGCAAAACCTACCGGGATTTCTTCTTTCACTGGCTGTTGAGCTCTCAACTGATGTAAAACCCACTGAATCCCGGAGGCTGGCAGGTATTGTTCTGAAGAACTCTTTGGATGCTAAAGAAACTGTCAGGAAACAACAGCTTGTTCAACAATGGCTGGTAATTGAATCATCTTATAAGTCCCAAATTAAAAGCTTGCTTCTGAGCTGCCTTGGATCGTCTGTATGCGAGGCAAGTCACACTGCTGCCCAAGTGATTGCTAAAATAGCTTCCATCGAAGTTCCTCAGAAACAATGGCCAGAGCTTGTTGGTTCTTTGCTTGTTAATATGACTCAACATGGAAGGCCTGCATCCCTTAAACAGGCCACATTAGAAACACTTGGTTATGTGTGTGAGGAGATATCTCACCACGATCTTGTCCAAGATGAAGTAAATTCTGTCCTCACTGCTGTTGTGCAAGGTATGAATGTTGAGGAGGAAAGCCCTGAAGTCAGACTTGCTGCAGCGAGAGCTTTGTATAATGCTCTTGATTTTGCTCAGACGAACTTTGATAATGAGATGGAGAGAAATTATATTATGAAGGTCATCTGTGAGGCAGCCACAGCAAAGGAGACACAGATAAGACAAGCAGCTTTTGAATGTCTTGTTTCTATTGCGTCAACATATTACGAGTTGCTTGAACCTTACATGCAGACTCTGTTCGAGTTGACAGCTAAAGCAGTAAAAGAAGATGAGGAAGCTGTAGCCCTTCAAGCAATTGAATTCTGGAGTTCTATCTGTGATGAAGAGATAGAGCTTCAAGATTATGAGGTCCCTGACAGTGGGGATTCCAGTGTGCAACATTCCCATTTCATTGAGAAGGCTCTCAAAGTATTAGTTCCAATGCTGTTGGAAACACTATTGAAACAGGATGAGGAACAGGACCAGGATGATGAAATCTGGAATCTGGCTATGGCTGGTGGAACATGTCTTGGTCTTGTTGCCAGAACAGTTGGAGATTCTGTTGTTCCCCTTGTAATGCCTTTTGTGGAGGCTAACATAATGAAATCTGATTGGCGCTCCCGCGAGGCTGCCATATATGCATTTGGCTCAATACTTGAAGGCCCGAGCGTTGAGAAGCTATCTCCCATGGTCCATGCTGGATTAAAGCATCTGCTTGATGCGATGAAGGATAACAATGAGCACATAAGAGATACCACAGCATGGACTCTTAGCCGTATCTTTGAGTTGCTGCACGCTCCAGCTTCTGGATTTTCAGTGGTTTCACCAGACAACCTTCAACAGATTGTGGAAGTGCTGTTAGAGAGTTTAAAAGATGTCCCTCATGTTGCTGAGAAAGTTTGTGGGGCTATCTATTTTCTCTCTCAAGGATATGAGGATGCTGGGCCAAGCTCGTCTCTGCTCACACCATTTGTAACTCAGCTTATTGGTTCTCTTATTTCAACAGCTGATCGAACAGACAGCAGTGGTTCTAAGCTCAGAACCACGGCATATGAAACCTTGAATGAAGTTGTTAGGTGCTCTAATCTTATTGAAACATCTCAGATCATTAAACATCTTTGCCCTGTTATCATGACCAAGTTGGCACAAACTGTTGAGCTTCAGATTTTATCCACTGATGATAGAGAAAAACAGGGAGATCTACAGGCTTCCCTGTGTGGTGTTCTACAGGTTATTATTCAGAAGCTAAGTAATTCTGATGAAACCAAGTCTATAATAGTCCAAGTTGCCGACCAGATCATGATGTTGTTCTTAAAGGTTTTTGCCTGTCGTAGCTCAACTGTGCATGAAGAGGCGATGCTTGCTATTGGCGCTCTGGCCTATGCAACTGGATCAGACTTCTTGAAGTATATGCCAGAATTTTACAAGTATCTGGAGATGGGGCTGCAGAATTTTGAAGAGTACCAGGTCTGTTCCATCTCAGTGGGGGTGGTTGGTGATATTTGCCGTGCATTGGACGACAAGATCTTGCCTTACTGTGATGGGATCATGACACATCTTCTCAAGGATCTGTCCAGTGGTGAACTTAATAAATCTGTAAAGCCTCCCATATTCTTCTGCCTTGGGGATATCGCGCTTGCCATAGGTGAACATTTTGAGAAGTACCTTCAATACGCATTACCTATGATGCAAACTGCTTCTGAAGTATGTGCACAACTAGATAACAGTGATGATGAAATGCTAGAGTATGGCAACCAGCTCAGGCGCAGTATCTTTGAAGCATACTCTGGAATTCTTCAGGGATTTAAGAATTCCAAGGCCAGCGTGATGTTACCCTACGCTCCTCATCTCTTGCAGTTCATTGAACTGGTTGCGAAAGACAGACCAAGGTATTGTTAAGTGGATTTTCATGGACATTTTCTTCTCTTACAATATTTGCACCTTATGAGTTCTGACATGTGTATTCTGGTTCTTTTGCAGAGACGAGAGCGTAACAAAAGCAGCAGTAGCTGTGTTGGGAGATCTAGCTGATGCACTTGGTTCCAATGCAAAGACGATATTCAAAGATCCTGCATTTTGCACACAGCTGTTGGGCGAGTGTCTTCAATCTGATGATGAACAGCTGAAAGAAACCGCAACCTGGACACAAGGAATGATTGGGCGTGCCTTCTCTGTTTGTGGGTGAGAGCTGCTCTTTGCATAGGGAATCTTGTTTTCTCTGTTGTATTGCCGAGGCTGAAGTTGTCAGGTTACCAAGGTTTTTTTTTTTTT
>MU765496.1:32443-44045 GCA_026770625.1 Nicotiana glauca | reverse complement strand
GGGGGGGGGGGGGTTGCATAATCTGCTAAGCTTGCATCTCTTGTGTTGGCTATTAAAGTTGAAGTTCTTCCTTTTTAATCTATGGGTAAGCAGAAGGGGTGGGGTATTTTTTTACAGCTTCAAGCTTTGAGGCCACCTTGTCTTGGTAGCCAGCTGTTATGACTTTGTCTAGTCCTTTAATATAATATTACAAGTCAGCTTCCAGTAACTCATCATTCTGTCTTGGTAACCTTTCTCCCGTTACTATCATTCTTGTTCTCCCGTTACTATCATTCTAGTTCTCTGCTGAAGATCATCGTGAGTTTTCGTTCTTTCCCACAACTAATGAATTTTTAATTTCTATCTAAGTTCTAGTCTTAGTTTAAATTAAAGGTGTTAATCGGGCCGGGCTGACCCACTAACAACCCGGTTCAGCCCGTTACTGCAGCAAAAAAGCGTGTTGGGGCGGGTTGGGCGGGGGACCGAACCCGCTACAACCCGTTAAGCCCTTAACGGGTTCTTAACGAGCTACAGCCGGGTTCAGCCCGTTAACCCGTAAAATAATTTTTTTTTTATAATTAAAATCTGACCGTTGCCAATTGTCAAAATACCAAAAAAGACCGTTGGCCAACGGGTTTTTCTGCCCCAATAGCCATTTTTTTCTTCTTTATTTATATTTTGGCCCCCCACCCCTTATAATTTGTAAATTGCAATTGTAGCCTTTTAAAAACTATAAATACCTCCCTTTCTTCTTCATTATTCCTCACAATTCAATTCATTTTCTCTCTAATTCTCTCTTGATAATACTCCTAATTACTCATTATTTCAAGCTCTCAACTTTCAAGTTTCATCAAATATTTAGTTTAGTCATTACAAAAGTATTATTATCATAAATTTCTAATTCAGTTATTCAAGTGAAGTGTGGCATCAATTATCAAGTATCAAGTTGTCAATTGAAGTTTGAGTTTCTACTTTCTATATCAAATTTAGTGCGGCTTTCGGAATCTCGATACACTCGTTCCATCCCTTTCTCTTTATTATTTAGAATTATTATTTGAATTTTTTATTTTAAATTACATAATGGATTTACTTAGAGCGGCCAAAAAAGCTTGCACTACTAGTAGAGGTTGTAGTAAGAAAAATTCCAAAAGAATAAGAGGTGGTTCTTCTTCTAGTAGTTTTACACATGTTTCTGAAAGTTCACCCGAAAATGTAAATGTAGATTATGAGCTACTTCAAGAAAATTATGGTATTGATGCTGATTTAGATGATATTTTAAATGATATTCCATCACTCGATAATCTTGAAACATCACCACTTACACCCGGGAATGCTAGTCAAACACAAAATATTAGGGGTGGAAGTGCAAGTAAGCCTCCTTTGCCTATTAAAAAGAATCGAAGATTAAGAAGTAAGTGTTGGAATTTTTTTGATAGACTAGAAAATGAGAAAAATTATGTAAAATGTAAAATACGTAAGGAAGTTTATGAACATGAGCCCGGTAAGAATGGGGGAACGAGTCAACTTCTTAGGCACATGGAAGAAATTTACCCTATTGACTGGGGAGTAGACGATGAAGGTGGGCAACAAAAACTTAACCTGGCCACTGGGGGGTTATTGGGTAAATACGGTATTAAAAAAGACCGAGAAGAATTAGCTAAAATGATTGTTTTAGGTTGTTTACCTTTTAATTTTGCTTCTTCACCATATTTTGTTACTTATATTCAAAGAATTTATAACCCTATGTTTAAAAGTATTCCTAGAAGTACTTGTAGATTTTGATATCTTTAGGCTTTATGGACAATATCAGACATATATATATTATTTGTTCGCAAGTCTTCCTTGTAAAGTTTCTCTTACTTTTGATATTGGTCGTGCTGTAAATGGAAATGATTATTTAACTATTACATGCTATTAGATAGATGATAATTTTTGTATGTAAAAACGTATTATTGGTTTTAAATATGACGAAGATCAAAGTCATACCGGTGCATTTATAAGTAATACTATCCATGAAGTTGCTTTATATTATAATCTTTCTGAAAAAGTTTTGTGTATGTCATTTGATAATGCTTCTAACAACAATTCTGCTATTACATTACTAAAATTGCATCTACACCACTTCCTGAAATATTTCATATTAGATGTGCATGTCATATTTATAACTTAATTGTGAAGAGTGACCTTGACTTATTTCACAATGAAATCTTTTTAGTTAGGAGAGCTATTGGTGTAATTCAAGGAAATAATAGAAGTGCTAGATTAAATGCATTTAAGAAAAAATGTGTACACTATGGACTAAAACCAAGACTCATGCCTGAAAAATAGTTACTAGGAGGAATTATACTTATTTATTCCTAAGATGTTGTTATAAATATAGAATGCCTATAACTGAAGTTGCTAATTCTCATTGTACCGATCCTAACCGTTTGTTAACATCTAGAACTTGGGATGTCATTGAAGATGTTGTAAAGTTTTTACAAAAATTTTATGTGGCTACACTTGAGTTTTCCGGAGCTTATTATCCTACTATTGTAAATGGTTTAGTTCATATTGCTAAAATTTCTCTTTTACTACATAAGTTGAAGATGAAAGACGGATATACTGTTGTTGTTGCACAAATGCTAGATAAGTTTAAAAAATATTTCTTTCCAATTCCCCCTATTTTCCTAATTGGTGCTATTTTAAACCCTACTATCAAAATGATAAAGTGTTGCCAATTAATCAGTGCTTTATATACTTATATGGACATTGGAGCAGCTGAAACTCCTGATAGCGAGACTTGTATTTCTGATCTGCACAAACATTTTCAAATTTTGTATACTTATTATGCTAACATTGTTGATGCTTCTTCGGTTGTAGATGCAAATGTAATGACCCGATCGGTCGTTTTGAGCCCTAGCGCGTCGTTCAGCAGTCTGAGGCCATGAGTAGCTTCATTTCAGGTATTGTGAGTTGTACGCATGGTCGGAATTGAACTTTAGGAAGATCGGAGTTAAATTTAAATGAAAATTCTCATTTCGGAAGCCTTAAGTTGGAGAAAATGGCTAAGATTGGAATTTTGAGTAAACGACCTCGGAATCAAGATCCGAAGGTTCCAGCAGGTTCGTATGATGATTTCGTACTTTTGTGTATGCCCGGATCGGGTTTTGGATAACGTCCAGATCGGGTTTTGGATAACTCGGGAGTATTTTGGCGCCTATTGTGGAAGTTAACATTTCGAAAGAAATTTTTTAGGTTTGGCTTGAAGTGTATTTCCTTGTTATCGATGTCCATTTAGAATTCCGAGACTGGGAGTAGCTCGTATGGTGATTCTGGAGTTGGAGCGTGATCGGAAGTGAATTCGGAGGCCCGTGGGTCATTTTGAAGCCGTTTGGCTAAAGATAGAAATTTGAAGGTTTTTGAGAAGTTTGACCAGAAGTGGACTTTCTGATATCGGGGTCGGAATCCGATTCCGGAAGTTGAAGTAGGTCTGTAATGTCAAATATGACTTGTGTGCAAAATTTGATGTCAATCGGACATGATTTGATAGGTTTAAACACCGGAAGTAGAAGTTTGAAACTTTGAAGTTTATAAAGCTTGAATCAGGGTGTAATTCATGATTTTTGCATTGTTTGATATAATTTAAGGCCTCGAGCAAGTCCGTAACGTGTGTTGGGATTGGTTGGTAGGTTTGGTTGGGGTCCTGGGGGCCTCGGGTGGATTCCGGATGGTTAACGAATCAAATTTAGAAGTTGAAGAATAGCTGAAGGATCTGGTTGCTGGTGTTTCTGCTTATGCGGTTGGGCAACCGCAGAAGTGAAAGGGGAGCCGCAGAAGCGATTTATGATCGAGGGCTTGTGGACCGCAGATGCGGTCAAGATTCCGCAGAAGCGGGACCGCATCTGTGGAAGGCGGATCGCAGAAGCGAAAATGGGAGGTCCAGTGGAAGCCGCAGAAATGACTGGTTATCCGCAAAAGCGGAACCGCAGAGGCGGTGGACCGTCCGCAGAAGCAAAATTGGGCTGGAGCCTAGTGACCGCAGAAGCGGAATCTTTTCCGCAAAAGCGGGACCGCTGAAGCGGAAATATTTCCACAGAAGTAAAAATACCTGGAGGTAGAAAACTTGTTTTAAATCGGGGTTTTGGCTCATTTCACCCATTTTCTCATGGCTTGGGGCGATTTTTGGAGAGTTTCAAAGGGGGATTTCGTCATCTATGTTAAGGTAAGTTACCCCTACTCATTTCCAAGTTAAATACAAGATTATATCATGGAATTAGGCATGAAAATTATGGGAAAATTTGGGATTTTTGGAAGAAAACCTAGAAACTTGATTTTGAGGAATGACTCTGGTTATAATGGTTGTTCTTAGGTGTTATGAGGAAAAAGGGAGTTACTATGGACCCTTGAAAGGTTATTAGCCAAGTTGGTACAATCAGAAATCGGCTTGAGATCAGTGGATTGACTTACATGCGAACAAGGCTTTATATCAGGCCAGTTGTTTTCGTTTCAACGAGCGTTCCTTATGAAGGAATAGTCTGGGTGTTATTTTGTCATCAGCTATTCCAGGTAATGATGTATTGCGCCGTATGATTTATGAGACGGCTTGGTAAATTCTTATGTGTTGAGGTTCCGCGTGGCGATGATGTTATTTTTGTGTGTTTCGCTTCCTATCTTCTAAGGAAAGTCCGTATTAATGCGGGGGTTAGGTAATTCCTTTCAGAGTTCGATTTTATGTTTGTGTTGTATTCGGATTGGTGACCTATTGGCACATGATGGCGTCATATGAGACTTTTGATCGCGTTCGGAGTGGCTTATTGCCTGAGCAATTCGTACTGGGTAAGACGAGATTATTGGATTTAGGACCATTGCAATTCGATTATATGAAGTGTATTATGGAGATGAGGCCATTATTTGGTCCTGTATGAGGTGATGGTTTTGTCAGGGGTATAGAACTAATGATTTGTTGACTCGGCAGTTGGTTATGAATTTCGGCACATCTCTTCCGTCGTGGTGTTGTCGTAAGAATTAGAGCAAAACCTATGTAGGTCATGAGGTGCAATAGGAGCATCGGATTCGTGGAATTTCGATTAATTCGATCAGAAAGGTTATTATGGTCCCATGAGTAAAGTGATGCAAAGTAAGAATCCAGCAAAGTTATGCAGTCAGGTTTGAGTACAGCGTGTAATGATTGATATGGTGATCGTATATTGGAAACATGCCTGGCATAGAATTCCGGCTGTTGGAATTGGGCTCTAAGGATTATTTGCTTGAATAAGAAGGAATACCTTCAGAATCTATCGAGCTAATGTGCTCAACTAAGTTGTGGTAGCACGAGAAGGTGCATGAGGTGCTAAACAGTACTTTCAGACTACTTCAGTATAGTTCTCAGCACGTTCGAGATTAGGCGGGATACTCATTGAGTACACGTTGTTTACGTACTCAAACTACACTTCTGTGCATTTTTGTTGCACAGGTATATGTGACCCTAGTGGTCTACTGGGCGTAGCAGCACGGATGATTCTGGGACTAGGTGAGCTGCATTGTTCGAGGCGACCCGCAGCTAGTGTAGTTCCTTCCAGCATTTTTATATTTATTCCCTGTCCACTGTATTTCAGACAGATATTGTATTTTATTTTCCTTATCAATAGATGTTCATGCACTTGTGATATCGGGTTCTGGAATGGTTTATGAAAGATGTGTACTAGTAGTTATTACTTAATTTAAATTGAAGTAGAGATTGTTTTAATTATGAAAAATGGAAGGAAAAATCCTAGATTTTCAAAGGTATTAAAAGAGAATTTAATTGATAATTTAGTTGGCTTTCCTGACAGAGGTGTCCGGCGCCACCACGACCCTCAGTGAATTTTGGGTCGTGACAACAAATATTCCTTCAACTAATACTTCAACATCTGGAACAAATTTGGAAGATGATGATAATGTTCAAGATTATTTGATTTGGTCTACACTAGGAGAGCATCAACAAATCAGTAGTCGGAATATTGATGAACTCCAATTCTACTTGCAAAAGTCACCGGAGCCCCTCACAAAGGATTTTCTACCTCTGAGTTGGTGGAGGAGCAACTCAAATTAGTTTTATGTTCTTTCGGCCATGGCTCGATACGTTCTAAATGTGTCTATTTCAACAGTCGCATCAGAGAGCGCATTTAGCCAAGCAAGACAGCAGCTAGGAGATACCAGTCATTCATTGGGCAGCAACGCTTTGGAAGTTCTAGTGTACTTCAGAGATTGGATTAGATCAGAACGGCGAAATCAAGGGCGTGACGAGGTAGATGAAGGGGAAGACCAAGAAATTGGAGATATAATGGCTTATGGTACCGATTATAATACCGAAAACCAAGAACCTCACATTGACATTGATGAGCTTTCAAAGATGATGCAAAACATATGATTTACTATTTCTTCTTTTTTTTAACAATTGTTGTAAACATTTAATTTGCAAGTTCAAAAATTTAAAAAATAAAAAGAGAACTTGCAAATTAATTTGAATTATTATATTATTCAATAAAAATATCAAAGTTACTTAAATGTTGTGATTTTTTTATATTGCATATTAGTCTTATTCAATATTTTTTATATAGACACTTACTTTCTATTTTCAAATTTAGAATTTTTTAATTTGTTCTTTTAATTCTAACCCTTAAAAGTTCAATTCTAATCTTTAATTTTAAATCATAAAAGTTTCAATAACATTCAAAAAGAAAAATATAACTTATTTTTTTAAATTTTTTTTATATATAGCACAACCCGCCCGAGCCCGTTAAATCCGAACCCGTACGGGCCCTATAGAACCCGAAAAATTCCAGCCCGCCACCAACCCGTTAGTCCCAGCCCGATAACAACCTACCCCGAACCCGTACGAGTTGACGTTTTTTTTGTCCAGCCCGTCCCAGCCCGTCCGTTTAACACCTTTAGTTTAAATAGTGGAGTTCAAATAATCCACCTTAAATTTTTAAGATAATAGGCAAGTACCACCAGGGGCGAATGCACGTAGGCCGAAGCGGTTTTACTAAATATGTTTGTGACGGATAGTATGAGAAACGTATCTAATATATATAAAAGTAAAGAGACAACGCTTGATAGTACTTTTTTCTTAGTGCCGCTGGTCGAACATCTTATTCTCTACGTTGTCTCAGGATCGACTCCTACTGCTGCGTGACTTCTCCAATTTTTTGTTTTAGCCTTTCTTGATTCTATGTTGTCTCAGGATCGACTCCTACTGCTGCGTGACTTCTCCAATTTTTTGTTTTAGCCTTTCTTGATTCTATCTAAAACGAGATGCTGAAATTTTACCTATGATTCAAACGCAGATCTCCCAATAAATTAGAACAATCTAAGTTATAACCGATAGACCTTATAGCAGTATAATTCTTAGTTTGCTTTTTCAAAAACTCAATTTAGAAAAACCTTTTGGGATTTGCAATTTTAGGTTGGTTGGCGTGTTGCTACTCTACTCGGCTTTTCATCTCTCTCACATCAGCTACCCCGACTCCTAAGGGTCATTGTTCACATATTAATTATGACACCGCTTAGAAAAAATCCCGCGTACGCCACTGAGTACCACAACAACAACAACAACAACAACAACAACTACCCAGTATAGTCCTACATGGTGGGATTTGGGGAGGATAATACGTACGCAGGCCTTACCCCTACCCGAAAGGGCAGAGAGGCTGTTTCCACTCGACCCTCGGCTCAGGAAAAGGAAAAGTAAAAAACAAAAACAAAAACAAAAACAAAAACAGATCATTAGTAACTCCAGCAGAAATCACATAAATAATTATGTAACATAGACCATAAATAACATGGCATACAGAAGGACAAGATAAACAATAACATCGACAGAAACAAAGGGCATTAGTAACTCCAGCAGAAATCACATAAATAATTATGTAACAATAAACCATAAGTAAAATGGTATGAAATACAATAGATAAATCCTCTATGGAGAGCCCCACCAAACCCCAGCCCTGCCCTAGGGAAGAAGTGCGCGAAATACTAGAAGTCCCTATCCTACAACCCTGATACTAGACCTCCAGACTTTCCTATCAAGGGCCATGTCCTCGAAAATCCGCATTCTAGCCATGTCCTGCCTAATCACCTCTCCCCAATACCTCTTGGGCCTCCCTCTGCCTCGACTCACGCCAACCACCGACAGCCGCTCACAACTCCTCACCAGGGCATCGGGGCTTCTCCTCCGCACATGCCATAACCACCTGGGCCTCGCTTCCCGCAGCTTTTCATCTACTGGGGCCACCCCCACCTTCTCCCGAATAACTTCATTCTTAACCCTATCCAACCTGGTGAGCCCGCACATCCACCTGAGCATCCTCATCTCCGCGACCTTCATTCTCTGAACACGAGAGTTCTTCACCGGCCAGCACTCCGCCCCGTACAACATAGCTGGTCTAACCACAGCTCTATAAAACTTCCCCTTGAGTTTTTGTGGCACTTTCTTGTCACACAAAACTCCCGATGCAAGCCTCTATTTCGACCACCCTGCCCCTATACGGTGAGTGACATCCCTATCGATCTCACCGTCCCCCTGAATCACCGACCCAAGATATCTGAAACTGTCCCTCTTGGCGATGACCTGAGAACCAAGCTTCACATCCCTACCAACTTTTTCTTCGCTCGACTCGACGCTAAACTTGCACTCCAGGTATTCTGTCTTAGAACTGCTTAGTTTGAAACCCTTAGACTCGAGAGTCTGTCTCCAGACCTCCAACCTCTCATTAACACCGACCCTCGTCTCGTCTATCAAGACTATGTCTTCAGCAAATAGCATACACCATGACACATCCCCTTGGATATGATGAGTTAGAGCATCCATCACCAAAGCAAATAAGATAGGGCTAAGCACAGATCCTTGATGAAGCCCCATAACCACCAGGAAGTGGTCTGAGTCACCACCCACTGTCCTAACCCTAGTATTAGCTCCATCGTACATGTCCTTGATCACTCTGATGTAGGCTTCCGGCACGCTCTTCGCCTCCAGGCACCTCCATAGCACCTCCCTTGGGACCTTGTCGTACGCCTTCTCCAAGTCGATAAACACCATGTGCAGGTCCTTCTTCTTGTCCCTGAACTTTTCTACCAATATCCTGACAAGGTGGATAGCTTCTGTAGTAGAGCGGCCCGGCATGAAACCGAACTGGTTCACGGATATAGACGTCATCTTCCTCACCCTCGCCTCAACCACCCACTCCCAGACTTTCATGGTGTGGCTTAGTAATTTGATACCCCTATAGTTGTTACAACACTGGATATCCCCTTTGTTCTTATACACGGGCACAACTATACTCCACGTCTACTCCTCCGGCATCCTCTTAGTCCTGAAGATCACATTGAACAACCTAGACAGCCACTCCACTTCTGTCCTACCCGTGCATTTCCAGAACTCCACCGGGATTTCGTCTGGCCCGGTCGCTCGACCCGTACTCATCCTACGCAAAGCCCCCACGACCTCCTCCCCCATAATGCGCCTGCAGAACCCAAGGTCTCTATATCGCTCTGAATTCCCCAACTTCCCTAGCTCTGTGTCTCGATCCCCCTCCTCGTTAAGCAGTCCTCAAAAGTACGCTTGCCACCTTTGCTTAACTTGAGAGTCCCCCATCAGAACTCGACCATCCTCGTCCTTGATTCACCTAACTAGGTCCAGATCCCGCGCCTTCCTCTCCATCACTTTAGCCAACCTGAACAACTTCCTGTCCCCACATTTCTCCCCTAATTCCTCGTACATGCGACCAAACGCCGCATTTTTAGCTTCCGTGACCGCCAGATTCGCCTCCTTCCTCGCCACCTTATAGCTCTCCCTGTTCACTCTCCTATCCTCCTCGCTCGTGCTCTCCGCCAGCTTAGCAAACACTGCCTTCCACCACCAGTCACCTTGATGTCTACCTGAATAGCCCTTGGCTACCCCGAGCACATCTCGCGCTGCCTCCCTAACCAGGTTCGCCGTCTCTGACCACATTGAATCCGCTTCCCCAAAACTTCTCCAAGCTCCCCCATCAACTAACCTCCTCTCCAACTCCTGGGATTTCTCCTTAGTCAAAGCTCCCCATCTAATCCGCGGCCCGCCCCAGGTGCCCCTTCTCTTCCTCTTCACCTAGAGACCGACATCCATCACTAGGAGTCTATGAAGACTCGAGAGGAAAACTGACAAAGGAACTCAGGATGAACCAGGTCCATCACTCAGGTGCACAGAAATGGGTAGATTCGAGCATGTGGGTTTCACGTGAAGGAGATAAGCTTAACTTGGTGTATTTAATATCTCTGATCGAAAAGGTTGCATAATTGATAAGGAGAAGGAGTCCTTAGTCAAAGAGAACATAATTCAAGATAGGGAAGGAGTTAGAAGTTGAAATAAACTAGAACTCTTCCACCAAGGAAGAGTTGCATCACAACTCTAGTTATTTCTTCATCTACTAACTCTCTAAATTGCAGGATGTTCTCACATTAAAATGTTTCACAAAAACGCAGAAGTTAAACTTGAATTGGGAGCAAAATAACAAGGCTTTTTGCAAGCAATTCATGTGTGATTCAAGTATGCAAACCTGAAGCTACATGAACCAGATTGAAGAACCAGCTCCATAAAGAGTTTTATGTGTCTTTATTTATTTCTAGTTCAATTGTAGTAGGTGTTTTAATATTGTACCTTTCAGCTTTATCTAGAAGCAATTGTAATAGGTATTTTGACTATTCAAGTTAGAGTTAACTTGAAGTTGTCGCAACAGTTAGAGGTTGGTTGCTACAATGATATTAGAGTTAATCCTTAGGTTTACAAAGAGTTTTGTAAATACTGTTTTGGTTCAGTGATTTAGTGAAGTGTTGGGAAAAATCCTACTGAGCAGTAGGTCGTGATTTTTTCACCTTTTGAGCCAGGTGTTTTCCACGTAAAAATCTCTGTGTTCTTTATTTTCTGTATTTATTATTCCGCAAACAGCAGTAGTTATTACACCTAGAAGAACCAGGTTCTTCTAGAGCGAAAATTGGGTATCACACAAATCACCTCCCTCTTGTGTGGTATTGACGTTTAGAACATCAATTGGTATCAGAGCAGGTTATCCTTGAAGAGGCTAACACCTTAGGAGAAGATCAACATGAGTGCACCACCTGGGAGCTGGGAAGGGCAATCCACTGCTAGGCCTCCACTTTTTAATGGTCAGTACTATTCTTGGTGGAAGAACATGATGAGAGATCACATCATAGGAGAAGACTATGAACTCTGGGACATAGTTGCTGATGGTCCTCTAGCAACTACAAAGAAGAATGCTGAAGGAGTGGATGCGCCAAAGACAAGAGCTGACTGCACTGCCGAGGACATGAGGAAGTGGGAAAAGAATGCAAAGGTCAAGAAATGGCTTGTGTGTGGACTTGGTCCAGACTAGTACAGTAGAATTCAAAGCTGTACCACTGCTAAGGAAATCTGGGACATTTTACAAGTGGCTCATGAAGGAACACCTCAAGTGAAGAGGTCCAGAGGAACACTGCTGTATTCTCAATATGAGAATTTCACCATGAATGAAGGAGAAACCATCCAAGAGATGTATACAAGATTCACCACACTAACAAATGAACTTAAGTCTCTTGGAAGGGTTATTCTTGAAGAAGACAAAGTTGA
>MU765496.1:0-31894 GCA_026770625.1 Nicotiana glauca | reverse complement strand
AAAGGAGTTCAAGAAGTACCTAATGAGAGGAAATGGTCCTTCAAGAAGTGGAAGCTACAACAAACCAAGGGTTCCTGAAAAACAAACCAATGAGGGGTGTTACAAGTGTCGGAAGACTGATAACCACATCAAAAATTGCTCTCAATGGGAAATTGAATGGAAGAAGGAAAGAGCTGAACGAAGGAACAGGAAGAAGGAATAGGTTCATCCCAAGAAGAACAAAGGATCAACAAAGGCTATGGTTGCTGCTTGGGGTGAAAGCTTAGATGAGGACTCAGAGGATGAAGATGGAGATGAACAAGCACTGCAATTGGAGAATCCGATGATGAATCTGAGGTAAGTATAATTCATCTCAAAGACAAGATTAAATTTTTGTCTAAAGAAAGGCCATCTGAGTTACTCCTGGATTTTATTGATTAATATGAGGATCTAAACAATGAAAACAAACAACTGTCTAAAGAGTGTGTGATTTTGAAAGCTAAGTGCAAAAACTTGGAACTTAGGGCTAGTGATAGTGATATTAAAAATGCTGAGTTGAAGAACCAAGTTCATGAACTTGACACCACAGTCCTAGAGCTTAAATCTGAAAATCTAAAATTGAAATTAGGAACTGGTAAAAAGAAATCTAATCACACACAACTCTCTTTAGAAGAAAATGTAGGAAATATGAAAGATGAGTTAAACAAAAGAGATAAGCAGATAAGAGTCCTTAAAGAGGATCTAAACAAGGTTAAGCACGATCTAGATAGAACCTGTAAATGGAATAGATCCTCCGATGCACTTTCATGGCTACATGAACACCATAGTAGCAATAAGAAAGGACTTGGATACGGGACCCCTGCACCTAAGTGGGATCCCAAAAGCAAGTACCTCACACTTTCTGAGAACAAAATTTGCACACACTGTGGTAAAATTGATCACTATAAATCTGAATGTATTGCAAAAGATAAGGCTAGTAAAAAGAGTAAAGAATTTGTTCAAGGGAAAAATAGGCTGCCAGGTTAGGCTAAAAAGAATCTGATTCACCTATAGAAAGGGACCCAAATTATTTTGGGTTCCTCAGACTAACCCCTGATTTCCTTTTATGGGTCTAAGTGAAAGGGAGAAGCCAAATATGGTACATGGATAGTGGCTGCTCAAAGCATATGATAGGAAGCAAAGACCAGTTCCTTTCACTTGAGGACCTCAAAGGAGGTAATGTCTCCTTTGGAAATGGGAAGCAAGGTGAGATCATTGGGGTTGGAAAGGTATGTAAGAGTGATTCTCACTCTATTGAGAATATCTACTTGATAGATGGCTTAAAGTACAGTTTTATCAATGTATCACAATTACGTGATAAAGGTAACTTGGTAGCATTCACCACTACCAAATATTTTATGATTAATCTTACCATTGACAAGATTGTTTTGCAGGGAAAAAGAGTAACCAATACATGCATTATAGATTTTTCCACACTTTCAGAAAATGAACGCACTTGCTTAAGTGTGTTGGACAATGATCCCCTCCTTTGGCACAAGAGACTTGGACATGCAAGTCTGATTCAACTCAACAAATTAGTCTCCAAGGATCTGGTGATAGGGCTGCCTAACATCAAGTTCAAGGAAGACAAAGTTTGTGAGACTTGTGCAAGGGGGAAGCAGGTAAGATCCTCTTTTAAATGCAAGAAAGTGGTAAGCACCACCAGAACGATGGAACTGGTTCATATGGATCTCTTTGGTCCAATGAGAACATTAAACAGAGGTGGTAAAAGATATGTGATGCTGCTTGTTGATGATTACTCTAGGTTTACATGGGCATTATTTTTAACATCTAAAGATGAAGAATTTGACATGTTTACTTCTTTTGTTAGAAAAACTCAGAAACAACTAGGTAATCAATTTGCATCAATTAGGTCTATCATGCAACTGAATTTGACAATGCTAAGTTTGCTGAACTTTTGCATGCTACATAATAAATAGTTGCATGACTAGACCTCTTATTAAGAAGATTCCCTATGAGTCACTTAAAGAGGAAAGCTAAATATATCCCATCTTAGGGTAATTATATGCAAGTGCTTTGTGCAAAATAATGGCAAAGACTCCCTAGGTAAGTATGATCCCAGAAGTGATGAGGGAGTATTCTTGGGATATTCTTCACATAGTAAAGCTTATAAGATATACAGTAAAAGAACTATGTGTGAAAAAAAAATGTATATGTTATTTAAAACTAACATTCTTTCAGAGAAGCAGGAACAAGATAATGAAGAGATCAGGCTGATAAGAAATTCAAATGATGAAACCATGGTCCAGCCTGAAGAGGCATCACAGGAAGGAACATGTGATGGAACAGGTCCTTCCACCCATTGCAACATGACAGGGGGAACTGACTAGATATGAATTGATCATCAAACCTCGGGGGAACCTGTCCATGAACATATTACTTAGTAACAAAACCAGGAAGAAACATCTAAAGAAATTAACACTCCTATTGCAACATCCAAGAAATTGGATATAGATGAACCTGGTTCATCTGTTGATCAGAAGTTGTATAGGGGCAAATCCAAAAGAGTCTCACTTGACTGCTTTCAAGAGGATACCGAGATATCTGAAAGGAACCACTGATCTGTGCCTTTGGTATCCTAAAGGTAGTAATTTTGATCTAGTAGGATATGCTGATGCTGATTATGCAGGTTTCCTAGTGGATAGGAAGAGCACCTCAGGTATGACACACTTCCTTGGTTCATGTCTTGTGTCATGGGCTACCAAAAAGCAAAATTCAATGGCCTTATCTACTGTTGAAGCTGAATATATTGTTGTTGCTTCATGTTGTGCTCAATTGTTGTGAATCAAACAACCATTATTGAACTTTGGAATTGATGTTGGTTGCATACCTATTTTTTGTATTAACACTAGTGCTATTAGTATGACAAAGAAACCGGTTTATCATAAGAGAACTAAGCACATAGATATTAGACAAGATTTTTTTTAGGGACAACTATGAGAAAGGCTTGATCACTATGGAATTTTGTACTACTAACAAGCAAATTGCTGACATCTTCACAAAAGCCTTAAGTAGAGATCACTTTGAGAGAAACAGGTTGGAATTAGGGATGATTAAGATCACCTAAAAGGACCAGTCCAAGTTTAAAAAAAAAAAAATGAAAAATAAATTTTGGTTAGAAAGTCAGTAAATTGTATAATTAGATTAAATCTTGCTCAGTCTCATACTTTCCATAGTATACTCTTGTGCCATGTATTAAAATGACTAATTAATCACTAATGATATTTTCTCTATTTTGACAAATTTAGACTCACACAAGAGAATTATCAGTGAAGAACCTCGTTCATCAAGGTAACACGGTATGTTTTCTGCACTCATCATAATTTGAAATAACTATATTTGGATCATGAGTAGAGTCCTACCAAATACCAAATTCCTTTTGGACTTATCCATTATAAGTGAACCAGTCCCGTTCAAAAGAGTCCCAATCGAATGGAAGTACCTAGATTCTAGGGATACACTCCAACGTCTCTTCAAAACTGAATTTCAGTTTGATTAAACTTCTAAGAGTCTGAAAAGCTGTAGTTACCCCATTAATTATTCCTTTGTATATTGATCAGCTTTAGTGTATTTCTTACTTCATTTCTCTCATTCCGTCAAAAACTCTCATTCTTCTTTCATCTTCCAGACACAATCTAATTCTCTTCTTTTCCATACCCTAGCCTAGATATGTCAAACACCTCTAAAAATCCTTCATCACCACCACTGGAAATTATTTCCACACCTTTTACCATTATTTTAACCATACCAATCTCTAAGAAAAGTTGAGTAAAGATGATGGCTCGTAAGATTGTCGCTAAAAGAGAGCAGATTAAGAAAATAAACAAGCAATTGAAAGCAGGTAGGGAAGAAGAATCCTAGAAATCTGAAGATTCATTTAAGTCTGCTACTAAGGGGGAAGAAAGTAGGTATTCCGAAACTGAATATGTATCTTTTAATTCTAAAGTTACTCCTGAGACAATTTCTAAAGTTGCTGCAAATTTAGAGAATGGATTTGTACTGGTAGGATCTATAACAGGTGTTGAGACTACAGAATCTGGATAAGTTGGTGGTAAAAATAAAAAGGAAAAGAAAAAGAGAGCAAGGGTGCTAGGAATACTATAAGGGGAAAGGGTACAAGAGTGACTAATTCTTTATCCACTCATGTTAGTCTAACAAAAGAAACTGAGGCAATGGTTGTTTGGGGAGAGGAATTTAGTGAAATAGAAGAGAGTGTGAGCAAAATAGGAGGAAGTGGGTCTGGCGAAGCTGCTGAGGGGTTGGTTCAACTTGAAAAACAAAATCTAGATGAACCTATTCCATCTGAATGGGAAACCCTCGCGGACCTACTAATAGAGTTATCAATGAAACCAAAAGTCATGCCATTCCCTATGGTTTCATTCTCACAACTGTGCTTGCACATTTCAAGGTACCTATGAAGAAGTGGAGGTAATACTCTGCTTGCTTGCAATTATGAAGTCAATGTCATTCTTAGTGAACCTGATTCATCTAAAAAGACACCTATTAATAGCAAAGCCAGAGTCTTGGTATAGGAGAGTGAGGCAAAGGATATTGAGATAGGAAGACTGAAGACACGATTGGTTGAGGTAAAATCTGAGAGAGATGTTCTCAGAACTGAACTTGCAAGAGAAAAGGAGAAGAATGATGGAATTCTTCAAGACATGCTGAAACTTCTCCAAGCAAATAACCCATCCCCTACCTCTTCCCAGCCTTAAATCCTAGCCTAGTGTAGATCAACCAGTGACCCAGTTCGGGACGTTTTGTTTCTTTTGCTAATGTTTTCAGTATTTTGATTTCTTCTTATGCTTTGTAGTAGAATCTTATCAATCATCAATGAAATTCACTATTTTTGCTCTAACTGTTTGTTTATATTTCTTTGATGGTTGAAATTCTTAGTTTGATCTATGATGATTAATTCATGTTTGCATTTGAAGTAGCCCCAGTGGCCAAGAGTAAGTTTTAAAATCTGGTTATTTCACATTTTTTATACAACTTTTCGATGATGCCAAAAGGGGGAAAAAGGTTGTGCTTTGAACAAGTGATGTTTACATTTTGAACAGTGATAGTGATATTTATAACCAATGTACTCGGTCCTTGATGATAAGTGATGAAAAGGAAAAATGTTTCTAACATTATGTTGATGTTGAGCTGAGTAGAAACAAGGCCTAAGCTTATGAAAAGCACAGAGTTTGTCATCATCAAAAAGGGAAAATTTGTTGGCCCAAGTAAAGGTTAGTTTTGAAGACTGACAAAGTAACTCAGGATGAATCAGGTCCATCACTCAGGTGCACAGAAACGGGCAGATTCGAGCATGTGGGTTTCACGTGAAGGAGATAAGCTTAACTTGGTGTATTTAATATCTCCTGATCGAAAAGGTTGCATAATTGATAAGGAGAAGGAGTCCTTAGTCAAAGAGAACACAATTCAAGATAGGGAAGGAGTTAGAAGTTGAAATCAACTAGAACTCTTCCACCAAGGAAGAGTTGCATCACAACTCTAGTTATTTCTTCATCTACTAACTCTATAAATTGCAGGATGTTCTAACATTAAAATGTTGCACAAAAACGCAAAAGTTAAACTTGAATTGGGAGCAAAATAACAAGGCTTTTTGCAAGCAATTCATGTGTGATTCAAGTGTGCAAACCTGAAGCTACATGAACCAGATTGAAGAACTAGCTCCATAAAGAGTTTTATGTGTCTTTCTTTATTTCTAGTTCAATTGTAGTAGGTGTTTTAATATTGTACCTTTCAGCTTTATCTAGAAGCAATTGTAATAGGTATTTTGAGTATTCAAGTTAGAGTTAACTTGAAGTTGTCGCAACAGTTAGAGGTTGGTTGCTACAATGAGATTAGAGTTAATCCTTAGGTTTACAAAGAGTTTTGTAAATGCTGTTTTGGCTCAGTGATTTAGTGAAGTGTTGGGAAAAATTCTACTGAGCAGTAGGTCGTGATTTTTTCACCTTTTGAGCCAAGTATTTTCCACGTAAAAATCTCTCTGTTTTTTATTTTCTGTATTTATTATTCCGCAAATAGCAGCAGTTAGTACATCTAGAAGAAATACGTTCTTCTAGAGCGAAAATTGGGTACCACACAAGTCTCTCCCCTCTTGTGTGGTATTGACGTTTAGAACATTAGTTAATCTTACCCATTACTTTGTTGAATTCAATGTAGAGTACATGGATTTATCTTGACGAATCTAACCAAATTAAGAACTGTATATGATACCAATGAATGATCCTTCTTTGAGAATGCGGTGTCAATCTGATTTTGTTACGACAATTAGTTGGCCTGCAATTTGATTACTTTAGAGGAACAAACTTAACTTTGACACGGCACCTGATTTCTGCTCTTTTAGTTTTTCCAGCTCTGTTGTTGGATGGGAAAAAGTCCTATCTTGTAGTGACTGGGGCTGTTATACTCCAGCCTTAAGATAATATGAAGTTATGAACTACTTGGACATTCTTTGAAGTATATTTCGTTGACTTCAGTGTTGAGAATTGTCTACATTTCGTGCTTTAATGTATTGAAGACCTTCCTCTAAATGTTGTGAGTGGATTTATTTTATCTTTATTTTTATTTTTATTTTTCAGGAGGAATAGATGTATGATGAGGCATGTGCTCATAAAAACATGTCTAAAATATCATGATATTCAACTAAACCAGAAGCTATATCTTTAAGATATTGAAGAATTTTTGCAGAAAAAATCAGAATCTATATCTTTAAGAGTGTCTGCCTAAACAAATGTAGGGTGTGTTAAGTAAGAACGCAGATATAGGAATGTGATAACTGAGATTATGTTCCTCTCCCTTGTTAGCTGATGAATGCACCAGAAGTAGATGACCTATCTAAATTGCACAATTACTAGGAAGAAAAAGTGACTTTTGGGGTAAATAGAAGCTACTTAATTTCTATAAAGAGCTTTAAGCAAACACAAGAAGAGTGTATATCCTTTATACAGAAGTTCCTATAGTTTCTATCTACCAGCATTTAGGGAACTAGATGAAATCTGTCCGATGGAAAATGTACGGCGTGATATATTGATTGTATCACTAGCAAACACTTCTAAGAACTTGGATGTGATTTCATCAACCCTTTCTGATCCAACAGAGCTCAACTGCTCAGAAATTTGAAGCGATTCATCTCCATTGAGGTACTTCATTACTTGTCTCATGGTTGGCCTAGCTTCTGGTCTTGGGTGAGAACAAAGAAGCCCAAGTCCCAAAACCATTTTCACCTCTTTATCGACATAGGCAGAATTCAACCTAGGATCAACTGCATCAAGAATATTACCTAGTTGAAGACATTCTATAACCCAATCTGCTAGCACCAGAGCTCCTTGCCCTGGTTCATAGATAATAGGTGGTCTTCCACTAGCTACTTCAAGAAGTAGTACACCATACGCATAAACATCTGTGCTTGTTGAGGCCTTCCCTGTTCGTGATAATTCGGGTGCAAGGTACCCAATTGTTCCTACAACATTTGTAGTGTGTGAATGCTTGCCATGATCATATAATCTTGCAAGCCCAAAATCCCCTAATTTACCATTCATTTCACCATCAATAAGGACGTTACTGCTCTTCACGTCTCGATGTATTACCACTTGCTCCCATTCTTCGTGCAAGTAAAGAAGCCCTGCAGCAATCCCTTTGATGATGTTAAATCTCCGGTCCCATGCTAGAACAATGTCATTTTTCGGTCTATAAAGTAATGAATCAAGACTTCCATTTGGGATATAGTCATACACTAGGAGAAGATCATTCTTTGTCTTACACCAGCCTTGAAGGTTGACCAAGTGTTTGTGCCTTAACCTGCCTAAGCTTTCAATCTCCGCTGCAAATTCTCTCATTCCTTGAAGAGAATTGCTTGCTATCCTCTTCACCGCAACCTCAGCTCCATTAGTAGGCAAAATACCCTTATAAACAGCACCAAAGCCTCCAACTCCAATTAGTTCACTGACCTTGAATCCCCCGGCTGCCTTGTAAAGATCTCTGTATTTAAACCTGTGAGGACAATCCAGCTCCCAGTCTTCTAGAACTTCATGTTGCACCATTCTTCTGTGGATATAAACAATTACTGATGCCACAATGATCAGGAAAACCGTGGAGGAAAATGCTGCGATCAAGGCCTTTTTAAGATGGGAATTCTTGGAGGATGTTACCACTTCAGGTGGGGCAGTAGGTAGCTCAGAGGGATTTAATGGATCAGCAGCTCCATTCAACCGAAAACTCCAACCCAAGATGTAATGAGAGCTTGCCTTATCTCCTGTGGCTGCTGAGAAACCAGCATACATAGTTTCCTTCATCACTGGGGACAAATCTATGGACTTAGAGATTAGAGGTTGAATTGGCTTTAGAATTGATATTGGAGCCACAGTTACATTTACCACTTTCTTTACTCCATCGTAATCTATCCAAGCCTGAATCCGGTCTCCACCTTGTAGATATATCTGTTCTGTTTCAGAAGTGCCATTAATATGGTAATCGGCTGAGTCTGATGCGATAGACCTCATGCCATTGATGTTGATTCCAATGTGGTTGCCATCTTTGTCCACACCTTCATTGCGACCATTCACAGTGTCAAATTCAACCATAAAGATGTGGTTAGTATCATTGCCATCATTCTCTGAATTGAAGACTCCAAGAAAGTGATTGCCTTGAGCACCAGGAAAACTCGGGGATGGAGATAAGGTGAAAGCAAAGCCAAAGCCACCTGGAGTGTTCTTAAGAGGGACAATAGCGAAGACGAAGTTTGTACTGAATGAAGAAGCATTTTTAGCAGTGGAATTAGTACTAGAGTTGAAAATTGGTATAGGTTTGGGATGGAAAGCATGGCCTATAACATGGTATGATCTATTAGTAAGCTTAAGTGCACCACTAGGAGTGATATATGCAACTCCATCAGTCATGATATCTGACTTATTGAATCCATTGTAAAGAAAATCAAAAGATTGAGCTCTTACAAGAATAGTGCAAAAGAATGCAAGAATAATAACTAGGCAATAGGGCTTGTCCATGGGGTATTTTGGAAATGCAGTATGTTAAGTTCTGAGGCTAAAATATTCAACTCAAAAAGACAAGAAGATGCCTTGTTAAAGGAAGAGAAAAACAAATGGAAGATGAGGTATTATTTTCAAAGTCTATGCTATTAATAATTTAATGGAGAGACTTTGAAACAAGCAAAAAGATTGGGCATTGCAAGTTTGAGTGTCCAAATAAAACCTTTAAAAGAGAGATAAATAGTCATATCAAAGTCGTTATAGGTTGTTGACTTTGAAGTAGCAGATCAGAGGGGGAAATAAGGGTTGCCATATACACAAATAACTTAAAAGATGAATTATTCAACTTTTCAAGAATGGAGACTTTTGCTACTCTCGTTATTGTGCTTTGCCATGGACTGAAGAAAAGAAAATGTCAAAAGGCATGTAAAGCTCCAAGAGCCTCAGAAAAATAGTTAATTGGTTTAATTCAGTTGGTTTTGTATTTTTGTGAGTGAATTGTTAATTGAACAACTGTTCTTTCGGGTTATTTTGGAAGAATCTTTGTGTTTTAGGAGTTCAGTTTGGTCTAATTAGTAAACAGAAAATCTTGTGTCTTTAACAGCAGCTTGTTTGGATGGTTGTTACCCATTGTATTGTATCATATTGTTACTTTAAATACGATGTTTGTTTTGATTGTTACTTAAATTTTATAGTACCGTATCGCTAAATTCGTCGTTACATAACGACGAAATGTGCCACTTTATGTAACAACCAATTTGGTGTGGTCGCGTAGTTACCTTGTCTTTTTCTCTCAATCTCGCCTTCATTATTATTAAATAATTTTATTATGTCATTTACCCTGATTTTTTATATAATAATTTTGCCTTGTATTATGATTCTTTTTTATAATATTGCAAGTTTATTCTTCATATTGCTGGTGCGTGATATCACGAAATGATAGCAAAAGACACAATATATCCAAATATTGTATTTATTAAACGATACATTACAATACAATATAGTACGATACGGTATATTATAAAACGATAAGTAACAACCATCCAAACAAGCTGTAAGCGTCAAAACATGTTTTTTTAACTATGTTTATCCCGTGTACCCCTTCACTCTCCAATAACACATGAGGATTAAGTTTTCCATATTTAGAAAAAAGAAATAATTAATTATTGAAGAAGGCAAAGAAACTAGCTTGATGACCAATGATATTAAACTTATATGATTGCTTAGTGATACATAATCATTCCACCTAATCATACTTGGTAGATTGACAATCAAATCAAGTGGCTTTAATAGAATAACTAGAGGCACGTTGATGGTGGACCAAGTGCCGTTGAAATGTGGTATTGGTTATCTAACTAATTTAAATTAGTGTCTCATATAACCTATTATTAAAAGGGGAAGATCTCGTATGACCTATTAAAAGGGAAGACCTCCTTACTACGGGGCTCTTATTTGAATGAAGAAACCGTGTCTCATTTAATTGATTATTTACAAAGTCAAAGTTGAGAGAGCAGAAATTCGATGAATAATATTCAGTGGCTTATATTATTTTGCAAGTGATGGAGAAAGGAGTGGTCCACGTTTGTATGTATATAAAACAAGTCTTACATTGGTTGTAATTAGTCTCAAGGCAATCAACATATGGAATTCATAGAAGCTTCCCTTAACCTAACCTAAAAGGAAATTCCTTTGTTTAGGGATGTAAATAGGTTGGATTGATTCGGATTTTACATTTATCAAATTAAATTAATTGTGTCGGGTTATTAAATCTAAAGATCAAATCAAACTAAAAAATTCGAGTTTTTCAATCTCGGTTTTTCTCGGATTTTCGATTTATTCGGGTTTTTTCAAAATTTTTCCCAGTAAAATCTTCGTTGCACAAAATATATAACTTGTGCTCCAAATATTTCTTTTATCCTAGTAAGATAAAACTATATAAGTTATTTTCCAAGAAAATAATACAAAATATAAGATGTGTCATGGCAATATCCTAAAATATTCAACAATAAAGACAATAAAATCACGTAATATAAATATTGCTAATTAAAAAGTCATAATAAAAATAAACATAATCTAAAAGTATTAAATCGTGCTAAAATAAGTAGACTAATAAGGGAGTATTAATTACATGACTAAACGCTAAAGAAGAAATAAAAATAGGTTATGCATTTTTATCTAAATCATTGCAAAATAAAAAATAGATATTCGATGCACTGTCATATCTAGTATTGAATTGAATGTCGTTTGTTAGCATTAGTATTGATTTGATTTTGGTTTGGGCTTTTGGTAGCATTTGAGTTACTAATATTAATGGGCGATGTGCACAAATAGCCACTAATAGCACCTGTCTTTATTTTAAAGCTAATGTTTTAAATATCTTTAGGCTTTAGCCACTGATTTAATAAACTTATACCTGACTGGACGAAAATACCCTTCTGCTATAACTTATACTTACATTTTTATTAACGATCAGCAGCAGCAGCAGTAGCAGGAGCGCACGTAACTACTTCACTGTGATCGTCGAATTTCAAAGTATAGAATTGCAGAACATTCTCTTCCGATTTCAAACTATAGAATTCAACCTTCTCGTCCAAAAATCGACATAAATTTACAGTAAGTTACACTTTTATGTTTTCTATTGATTTTATTTCGACATAGTTATACTTTTTTCTATTTCTATTGATTTTTATACAGTAAGTAGAAATGTGATTATTTTTTTTGAATTTCTGGATTGATAAGGTTAAGGACATCGTGTCCTGTGATAATTCTATAAAAATTGAGTATATAATATTAAGGACATGGTATCCTCATTTTGCAAATTGAATTGAAAAAGTTAAGGACACAATGTCCTTAACCTTGTTGCTGTTCTTCTGTATACTAAGGACATCTGTCATAGTTTTGCAAATTGTTTTGAAAAAGTGAAGGACACTTGGTCTTGAAGTTTGAGTTTCAAGTTGAAAAGTGCACTTGGTACTGAACTTTGACTTACATGTTCAATATTTAAGGACACTTGTCCTTAACTTACAGTTATAAGTTAAAAAGTTAAGGACAGGAAGTCCTTAACTTCAAGTTTCAAGTTCAAAAGTTAAGGACAGTTGGTCCTGAACTTAGACTTACATGTTCAATAGTTAAGGACAGGTAGTCCTTAACTTCAAGTTTCAAGTTCAATAGTTAAGGACACTTCGTCATGAACTTTGACTTGCATGTTGAATAGTTAAGGACATTTGGTCCTTAACTTAGAGTTCCAAGTTAAAAAGTTAAAAACAGGGAGTCCTTAATTTCAAGTTTCAAGTTCAAAAGTTAAGGACACTTGGTCCTTAACTTTGAGTTTCAAGTTCAAAAGTTAAGGACATGAGTCCTTAAGTTTGACTTGCAGGTTCAAAAATTAAGGACTGACAATCCTTAAGTTTGAATTACAGGTTCAAAAGTTAAGGACATGCAGTCCTTAACTTTGAATTTCAAGTTCAAAAGTTAAGGACACTTGGTCCTTAACTTGGTCTTGAACTTACAGTACTTTTTCTTAATTATACAAGGATTGCTCTATAAAATATGTCCTGAGTTTTTCATTCTCTTGACTTGCAGGATGGAAACAATATGCATTATATTTGCTTTTAGTGGTAGATAGACTGAAGACTATAAGTATCTTGATCATCAAACAAAGCTTATTCTAGTACATGAGGCAATTCAGTTTCAAGATTTCATTAAACAGATCTTTTAAGTTATTGAATTGGATAGAGACAAGTTTGAAGCAGTGATATAGTTTGACATCAACCATGGAACAAGCAAGGGATTGCTAGTATCCAAAGATTTAGATCTTCACAGATGTATAGAGTTACTAAAAACCCATTCGCTCTTCAAGGGCTGTCGTTTCATTGTTGATATTTCGGAAAGAGTTTTTGGATCAACAAGCAACTTTGAACATGTCAACAGAGAAACTCAACATGACAATCAAAATAAATGCCAACAGATAATGGAAATAGATATGGTTGAAACTTAACCAATAACCGAAGAGGTGCTTCAAACACATGTCACATAGATACTCAACATGACAATCAAAACAAATGCCAACAGATAATGGAAATAGATATGGTTGAGGCTCAACCAAGAACTGAAGAGGTGCTTCAAATATTTGATTCTATTCAAGTAGAAGGACAAAGCATTATAGAGATTGACAACGAACAAGCTTTGGGTATTCAAGTCTTAGAGAGTGCACCGGTAATCAAAGAAGTTGCTGAAAAAACCTCTACTTAACTAACTATACGAAGGTTATATTTGAAATAAAAAGAATCCCCAACTACGATATTAAGAGAAAATGCTTCGTTGGATGAAATAAAAGTGGGATCAGTATTTGACAAAAAGAAGAGTATAATTAACTATTTTTTCGAATATAGCAATTAAAGGACATTTTGAATTCAAGGTTGTTAGATCAAGCTCAATAAGATATTCGTTGAAATGCAATGATGATAGGTGTGGGTGGTGTGTGCGTTCTTTCATAATTAAAGATTCAACACTTTTCAAGATAGTAAAGATTGAGAAAAATCATGACTGCTCCATTAACACTATGAAAGCCGATCAAAGGCATGCAACTTCAAAGTTGATTAGTGGTTACATTATCGACAATCTTCGAGACCCAAGGTTTGAAGTTAGACCAGCTTTTGTCATGGAAGAGATGCAAAAATTGCATGGACTAGACATTAGGTATCACAAGGCGTGGCGTGCTATTCAACTTGCTTCGCTTTAATAAGAGGAACTCCCGAAGAGAATTATGAATTATTGTCTTCATACTTGTATATGATGAGAAGCAAAAACCTAGGAACGTATAATAATATAAAGATAGATGACAACAACAGGTAAACAATAAAAAAAGTTTATTAGTCCGTTTTATAAAATTTAGGACATGCTGTCTTTAACCAGCTAACTTTTGAGCTTGTAACGAGAAGTTCAGGACTGACTGTCTTGTAAGTCAAAGTTAAGGACTGTCTGTCCTTAACTTTTGAACTTTGAACTCAAAGTTAAGGACTGCATGTCCTTAACTTTATAACTTGTAACTCTAAGTTAAGGACTGACTGTCCTTAACTTTTGACCTTGTAAGTCTAACTACAGGACTACTTGTCCTTAACTTTTGGCCTTGTAATATGAAGTTCATGACTACCTGTCCTTAACTTCTGTTAACCTTGTTTTATACTGTATTTTCAGGTTTCTTTATATGTTTTATGCATATTGATCATTAATATCTGGTTGGAATCATTGTAGACCAGTGATTGCTGTTGATGCAACTTTTTTGAAGTCAAAATTTTGTATTGTTTTAATGATTTCAGTTTCAAAAGATGCAAATAACCAAATTTTTCCACTAGCCTTTGGAATAGCAAAATATGAAAATAACAATTCCTATGAGTGGTACTTTAGTAAGCTTCGCAATGCAATTGGGAGCTGTGAGAATTTAATTTTTTTATCAGACAGGCATCAAGCAATTGCATATGGCATTGCAAAGGTATATCCTGAAAGCTATCATAGGATTTGTATCTATCATTTGGAGCAGAACCTAAAGCGAAGGAAAGTAAAAAGTGAGGTCGTAAAACTTTTCCAAAGTGCTGTAAGAGTATACATGCGCAAAGAATTTGATCTATACATGTCAGATATAGCAAAAGTAGATAAGAAGACTTATGACTACTTGATGGAAGAGCCACCGGCAAGGTGGTCACGTTCTTGTAGTCCACAATAAAAATATGACATTCTCACAACAAACATAGTTGAGTCAATGAATTATGTGCTATTAGAAGCAAGGGAGCTGCTATATTAATAATGATGGATTTCATTCAAGTGAAGCTACAACGTTGGTTTTATGAAAGAAGAAATGAAGCAGAAGGAACTTTTTATGATGTTTCTTGTTGGGTAGAGGAGGAATTGAAGAAAAAGATAGATTTAGCATTTACTTTGAATGTAAGTATTATGTTCTATGTTTAGCTTATGATTTTAATATAATTTAACATAATGTACTAACTTATAATTTTTCAACATTGAAGGTCTTACTTGTTGATTCATGGCGATCTAGAGTTGAAGAAGAAGGAATAACTTTCTTGGTGGACTTAAAAAAAAGAACATGTGATTGTTTTTAGTTTCAATTTGATGAATTACCATGCATACATGCAATTGCAGCTATCGAGAAGAGAAACATCAAGAAGTCCAACTTTTGCTCGCACTGGTACTTAAAGGAATCTTGACCGAAAACATATGAAAGACAAATACATCTTGTAGAACATACTGATTCTTGGTTTGTACTAGAGAGTGTTAATTCACAAATTGTTAAACCTCCATATTTCAAAGTTCCACTAGGTAGAAAGCAGAAGAAAAGGCATATTCCAACTACTGAGTCATCAAAAATAACATTCAAATGTGGTCGTTGTAGAAGAATTGGTCATAATAGAACAACTTGTATATATTCTCCGGCAGTCCATCCATTTCCAAGAAAGCATAAAGAATAGTAGATATATCCACTTATGTTTATCGACTCTATTAAGTTTTTGCTATAAATTGGATTCATTTAGATTATTCTTATTTGAGCTGATGTCTGAATTTTCAAAATTTCTTTCTGCTTACGTTCCTTTTGTTTCTTTTGAGTTCAAAGTTTAAAAGTTAAGGACATGAGTCTTTAAGTTTGACTTGTAGGTTCAAAAGTTAAGGACAGTCAGTCCTAAAGTTTGAATTACAAGTTCAAAAGTTAAGGACAAACAATCCTTAATTTTGAGTTCAAAGTTCAAAAGTTAAAGACTGTATGTCCTTAACTTTGAGTTTCAAGTTCAAAAGTTAAGGGCAGGAGTCCTTAAGTTTGACTTGCAGGTTCAAAAGTTAAGGACAGACAGTCCTTAAGTTTGCATTACAGGTTCAAAAATTAAGGACATGCAGTCCTTAACTTTGAGTTCAAAGTTAAAAAGTTAAGGACTGTTTGTCCTTAACTTTGAGTTTCAAGTTCAAAAGTTAAAGAAAGAAGTCCTTAATTTTGACTTGCAGGTTCAAAAGTTAAGGATAAACAATCCTTAAGTTTGAATTACAGGTTCAAAACTTAAGTACATGCAGTCCTTAACTTTGAGTTCAAAGTTCAAAAGTTAAGGACTGTTTGTCCTTAACTTTGAGTTTAAAGTTCAAAAGTTAAGGGCATGCGTCCTTAAGTTTGACTTGCAGGTTCAAAAGTTAAGGACAGACAATCCTTATGTTTGAATTATAGGTTCAAAAGTTAAATACATGCAGTCCTTAACTTTGAGTTCAAAATTCAAAAGTTAAGGAATGTATGTCCTTAACTTTGAGTTTTAAGTTCAAAAGTTAAGGACACGAGTCCTTAAGTTTGACTTGCAGGTTCAAAAGTTAAGGACATGCAGTCCTTAAGTTTGAATTACAGGTTCAAACTTAAGGACATGCAGTCCTTAAGTTTGAAGTTCAATTAAACTTATTCATGAACTAATACTAATAAGCTCAATGGACAAATCAATACTTGATAGAAACAAAGAAATTAATAACATGATGCCTTCATATTACTTCTGAAACTATAATTTTGCATAGCTGTGACAAAAAATTATGCTATGCAAACAAAATAAAAGTGCCTTTTGAGGAATTTACAGGATATTTCAGAATTCATATGGATTCTTTACAGCAATTTTATACAAAAGATCAACCACAACTAACTTTCTTTACAACTAAACTACAACTCCTTCGGATAGCAAGTTTCATTTTCACTATCATAGTCATCGCCAATATTTTCTAGTAGTGTATCATAACCAGAATTTCTTTTCCACTCATCATGTGCCCAAAGATTTGCGGCAAGTTCTTTTCTAAAGTCTTTTATGTTTTCAGGTTGGAATTTCTCCTCATCCTTTCCAATCATCAACAACTCCACATACTTGATCAGGAATGCACCACAATCAGTCCTAAGAAAACAAATAAGATATGGATTCAACTAAATAATAAATCTAAAGTACATATAAATTATATAACAAATAATAACACATACGATCCAGTTTGGTGTGGTTATCTTTGCCACTGAATATCAAATTTGTTGAAGGCATTTCCAAAAGACTTGTGATGTTTGTCAAACTGTGAGAACTTTAGCAAATGGGGGATCATGCGTGCATACATGTCAATGTGATTCATTCCTGCCTCATATGGCTCACTATATATGAAATTGTACACATCAATCTTTTTCTCATTCAAGTCCAATACCCCCAAAAGAAAATGTGTCATAACATTATCATCTTCTGAAGGAAGCCGACAAGGAAAAAAGATTTTTTCAACCTCTGTCCAAGCAATTCCACATCTACGACTGTCCCCCTACACAAATGGTGTCAGAAACAATTGATTATCACCACAGAAAAACTCATATGTAGCATCTTCATTGAAATCCTTATACACAAGCACCATATAGTTGTCAAAAAGAATATATGTAGTTATGCAACGAAAAGGATGATCCCGAGGGTGGTAGCATTCCTTCTTTATCAGATAATATAGGGCAATGTCAATATGCTTCATAAAAAGGCAAAAAATAAAAAAAATCCATCAGTCATAAAATAATTAAAAAATGATAAATTAAGAATAAAGAAAATAAATGCCTTGCGAATTATCAAACCTTATCATCAAGTACAAAGCTACTATCTGAAAGCTCAAGGAAGAATATTTTGCTACTGATTTTTTGATGATACAATTTGTATGGGTTATTTCTCATAGCATTATCATCAGCATATATATCAGTTTGTCCCCTGAAAAGTTTGAAAATATCAAAGTTAGAAGTTAGTCCTGAACTTAGCCTTTCAAGTTGAAAAGTTAAGGACACTCGATCCTGAAGTTTGAGTTTCAAGTTCAAAAGTTAAGGACACTTGGTCCTGAAGTTTGAGTTTCAAGTTCAAAAGTTAAGGACACTTGGTCCTGAAGTTTGAGTTTCAAGTTCAAAAGTTAAGGACACATGGTCTTGAACTTAGACTTACAAGTTCAAAAGTTCAGGACACCTTGTCCTTAACTTAGACTAACAAGTATAAAAGTTAAGGATATGCAGTCCTTAACTTATAGTTCCAACTTCAAAAGTTAAGGACACTTGGTCCTGAACTTCAAGTTTCAAGTTCACACATGGTCCTGAACTTAGACTTTCAACTTCAAAAGCTGAGGATACTTGGTCCTGAACTTAGACTTATAAGTTCAAAAGTTAAGGACACATGATCCTGAACTTTGACTTACAGGTTCAAAAGTTCAGGACACTTGGTCCTAAACTTTGAATTCCAAGTTGAAAAGTTAAGGACACTTGATCCTTAACTTTTATTTTCAAATTCAAAAGTTAAGGACACTTGGTCTAAAACTTAGACATACAATCACAGAAGTTAAGGACACTTAACTTTAGCAATTTCAATATCAATACACTTAGCCCTAAATTTAAAATTATAAGTTAAGGACACGAATTTAAGCAATTAACAAATAATGAAATACATTATGGGACTTACTATTTTTTGTGACCTTTCCTTTTCTCCTTGCCCAACCACATATTGAATTTCTTCAATAATTTTGTATCATCTTTGGCATAATTAAAAATACACCTACGAGTATATGTTGATTTTATCCAGCCCGAACTCTTGGGAGTATTTTCATTGTGCGCCATCAATGTTCCTGTTTTTCTTTCCTGATCAAAAGGAGATTTCAACTGCCAGCTAATCTTCTTATTCCTTTTACCTCGATTGTTACTCCCAAACACACACGCAAGTATACGTGGTCGACAAGTAATATAATGATAAGTTGAGTGTCGAACCCACAGAGACTTGTGTAAACTACTCACTAAATCGCTAAAATTGTTATTCAATCTAGCTAAAATTAAAGTCCAATAATATTATTATATAATACTACAATTCTAAATAATAACTAAATTATCAAGTAACGAGTTGATTGTTGTGTATTCAGTAGAGACAAGTATTCCAGAATTGTTATCGATTCACCATTCGTATTGTGTTCTAATTTACTCTCCCCTTCATATAATTCACTCAAGGTTGCTAATTCATCGATAAATGCTCTCATAGCCTTCTCCCGAAGTACTACTCACCTATTCACAATAGATTAACGCCTATATTCCTATGAAATCAATCTATTAAGAATGCATTAAGATTACGATATTTAATTAAGCACAGTGACTAGGTATATTTCTATCCTAACCACAAATCGGCTCCCCCTAAGGGTTAAGATCGCGCTCTCTTAAATTCTTCTCTAATCTAAACACGGCTTTCCCAAGCATAGCATAGATAGTAAATATAACCTAATTGTTGGCTAGACAATTAAGCAATTAAACAAGTGAAAGATCTTTCAGTTCACCATAGCAGGAACCTCGACAGAATTGAAGAAACAACCATATATTGGTGAATTATAATCAAGGTCAAGTTAATGTCAAACAAAAATATTCATGGCTAAATCACAACCCCAGAACAATGGGTGTTTAGCCACTTATGATGTAATCAAACAATTGCATAAGTTTTGATTATTTGAAAATACTGGAAAAGATGAAGAATTCTGAGATGTTCTTGTTTCTCAATGTTTCTTGTGTGTATTTTTGCTCTAAAGTGCGTCTCCCCCCCAAAATTAGGCTTAGTCTTCCTTTTATACGTGTTGGATAGGTCTAGGGCCGAATAAACCGTGTCCTGGACAAAATAGGACACAATCCGCATCACCGGCGCCCAGCCCCACTCCAAGTGCCCACCAGGGTGCTTCCCAATCTGTGCATACTATTTTTAGCACCACAGGTGGCGCCAGGCGTTGCCGTGGCGCCCAAATTGGCCTATTTTTCCGATTTTGTTTGTTTTAGCTCAAATCTTGCACGTTTCGCCCCTATTTGTTCTTGAATCATTCCTACAAGTAAAAACACTTCAAATTAATATAAATCATAGCATTTAACATCCCAAATTCACGAAACAAGAGTAAAATATGAGGCGATATACATAGAAATATATATACTTTAAGCTAAACATCAACACCCCACACTTAGACTCTTGCTCTTCCTTGAGCAATGAGACAATCTAATAAATCCCCAACTACGTACAAAGTTCAATCATAGAGGAGCACCTTAACTTTTAACCACACACTATACCCTTGACTACGATCAATACTGGCACACAAGCATGAGCACACAAAATTTCACATTCTTCCCATTTAAGTATACCCAAGTATAATATTTCAATTCAATAATTTCCAATAACCTATTCGTCACCACCCAACCTCAAAAGTCGACTTGTAACCACTTAGCACCCTCAATTCATGCACTTACCCAACAAGAAAGTTTACAACATTCCCAATCATTCATGAGATCATGTGCCCTCACCAACAAACAAAAGAGTGAATATAAATTGGTCCCCACATTCAAATATGCTTTTGAATATAGATTAAGGACATCACACAATTGAACAAAATTCACTCACTCTCACAAAAAATTCATATCCATCCCGTGGTCGTACCATAAGTTTGCCCGTAGTGTATATCTCTACTAGTTTATGCTAGCCAAATCTAGGATCAATTAGGACTTTTAGGTTGTAATGTAGGCTAAGGGACGAGTAGGATACATTTAGAAATAGTGGCTAACCCTCCTAAGCAGTTTAATACACTACATTTACAATTCAAGCACATACTCTTCTCAACCAAATCACTTGCCATATACAACATATCCCTCTTTTCCATTAAGCACTTCTCTATTTTTCACTAGCACAAATCAATAAGAATTGGAGGTGTTTATTTTTCTACATACTTTCACTATCATTTTTTTCTCTTTTTTTTTCTTTCTCTTTTTTTCTTTTCTTTTTCACACACTCCATACAATAAAGTTCATCGGCTAGTGACCTTTAATTTCAGCTTTAGTGCACCAACGGGCCCTTTCATGGTTCCACTCAAAAGATGCTCCCCAATTTCTTACCTTACTTCTTTTAGAGACTAAGTGCCTTAGGAGATGAAGGTTCAATCAATATCAAATTAAGAATAAAATGGGGTATGGCTTGTAATGTGGGTGACAAAAGAATGGTCTATAGGCTCAAAGGGGCTAGCAACGGAAAATTTTATTTTTATGTGACAAGCACATCCATGATCAAGCAAGAAATGCCTACATCATCTCCTAGATTAACACAACTTACAATTTTGCTTCAATTAACACATGGAGAAAGTTCTAGACTACACAGGATAGCATAGAATATCACAAATTCTCACACACACATTGCACACGACTCAATCGAGACGGTTCTGTTCAACTCTCAAGTCAAGCAAGAACAATTAAATGAGAAATTTAAGCAATATTGCACTTTGTGGCATACGAGTCAAACAACTGAGAAAAGGCGTCACAAAATAGGTTATTTACTTTACTTAGACCTAACAATTCAAACCAAATATAGGGGAAAACAGAATGTATGTCATAGCCTAATGTGCCAGCATCAACCATATCAATGAGTATCTCAGAGCAACTCAGTTTCTTCCTAAACTACTCCTAAAAAAATAAATAAAGTATCCGGTTCGAGCTACACCCTTGGAAAAGAACCGACGCCTAAAGAAAACCAAGGGATAATACCTAACTATCCTAAAAAAAATCTTTTTGGTTTTTTTAACCGGACATTATACCTCAAGAAAATTGTCCAAAAGATCCATCGTCGGGAAAAATTTGAACTTTTTCTAAATTTTTTTCAATTTTTGTTTTTATTTATTTATTTATTTTTAACCTAGACTATATCTACTACGAGTTCTAAAAGAAAAACTAAAAAAATAGTTTTATACAATTACACTTTAGAAAGTAGTTTCCCCACCCCACACTTATATTATACATAGTCCTCGATGCATGATCATAGAGAAATATTAAAACAAGGGTGAGAAATACTCCCTGAGACCCTCTCAGGCCTAGCTCGGACATGATCCTCAATATTAAGGGTCGGGATGACCCCACACTTAAGCTCAAACATGCTCCTCAGCTTCAACTTTTGGTACTCAGACTTCCCCTACTCTGCAAAATAAAAACAACACAACTTGACACTAAAAAAAATAATCAATAAATAAAAGATATACATGCTGGGTTGCCTCCCAACAAGTGCCTTATTTATAGTGGTGGCACGCTCTGCTACTCTACTCAGGCTGGGCACTTTCTCTTCTTCTTTCTCCCATGAAGTCTAGCCTTTTTGCACGCTCTTGGAAGGTCTTCTCTGTCATCTCTGGCTCTTTTCTCAATCATCTTTACACGCTCGGCTGGAAATACCACCTCCTCTAACTCAGTTGTCCCATCTGGATCACTATAATTCACATACTGACGCTTTATTCCCTTCGATTCTACCACAGTAATCATGTACAAGTCCTCATAATGCTTAGGGAGCTTAAATGCCTTGTACACATTAAGTGACCTCCTCATTGTCGACTCTCATTTTTAACTTCCCTGCCCTCACATCAATAATTGCTCCACCAGTAGCTAAGAATGGTCGCCCCAAAAATGATGGGCACTTCCTCATCTGCCTCGTAATCAAGAACAATAAAATCAGCATGAAGAATAAACTTTCACACTCGAACTAACACATCCTCAATAATTACTTCTGGCATGACTAGTGACCTATATACTAACTGTAAAGTGATTGTACTAGGTCTAAACACCCCTAATCCGAGTTGCTGGAACAAAGAGGATGGCATCAAATTTATACTAGCCCCTAAATCACACTTGGCTCTACCAACTTCTTGTTTTCCAAGAGACAAAGGAATTGTGAAACTCACATGATCCTTCAACTTAGGAGGAAGTTTACTCTGAATTCTGGCACTACACTCTTCAGTAAGTGCAACTATTTCGAACTTTGCATGTCTTTGTTTGTTTGCCACATATCTCTGAGATACCTTGCATACTTAGGCACTTCCTACAAAATTTCCACCAAAGGCAAATTCACCCTCACTTGGCTCAAAATATCTAGGAACTTCTTTTACTTAGCATCATCTTTTTGTTTCTGCAGTCTTTGTAGAAACGGAGGTGGTGGCCTAGTCTCAATTACTCGCTCGGGTCCTTTATCATCTTTCTCATTCCCCTCAACTGGCTTGGGAACTAATTCTCCTTCAGGATGAGCTGTATTCTTCATTTTCTTTGGAACTTCTTCTAGTGCTCTTCCATTTCTCAAGGTAACCGCATTGACTTGAGCTTTAGAATTGGGCTCATTATCACTTGGAAGAGATCCAACCGGTCTAGTGTTCTGAGCACTGGAAAGTTATCCCATTTGGCGCTCCAAATTTATCATTGTTGTGGCGAGGGCTTGCTCTTCAGCCATCATTTTTTTCAACATGTCTTCAAAGTGACTTGTAGGACTTGCTTATTGTTCAACCTGAGGTGGTCTATACTGTTGTTGAGGTGCTTGAGGCCTGTATTGATTCTGAGTACCTTGGTTTCCACCCCAAGAGAAGTTTGGGTGGTTCCTCCAATTGGGATTGTAAGTGTCCACATACTGATTTGTTTGGCCTCGATTTGCATTACCCACAAAATATACAGACTCTGGATTTGTTGGGCATAGATTGCTCATGTGACCCTCTCCACATACTTCACAAAATATTTGAACATGTTGCACTAGCTGAGCTTGTTGCTTGTTGATGATCATAGTCATCTGATTGACTTGGTTGGTCAGTGTAGAGACCTGTGCTAACAATGAGACAACATCTAATTCGAGAACCCCGGGTGATTTTTGTATTGTGTGTCTACCCATCTCTCCTTGCCAATCCGGATTGCTTTTGGAGAATTTGTTCAGTAATGCATATGTCTCGTCAAAGATTTTCTCCAACACTTGACCCGCAGCTGCAGCATCTACCACAATCTTTATTTCAGAATGCATCCCTTCTATGAAAGTGTGACCTAACACTTTATTCATTTGATTGTGATGAGAACAGTCTCTGAGTAGCCCCTTGAACCTTTCCCAAACTGAGTATAAAGATTCTCCCGCTTTCTGTTTGAAGGCAACTATCTCACTTATGATCTTTGCAGTTTTCCCTGAAGGAAAGAACCTTGACAGAAATTTTCTCGCCAAATCATTCCATGATGTAATGGAATTAGCTGGTTCTGCCTTTAGCCATCTCTTAGCTTCGTGCAACAGAGAGAATGGAAAAAGTGTGAGCCTCACATAATCTGGAGTGACCCGGTTAGTGATATAAGTATCACTAATCTCCAAGAAGTTCAGAATATGCTGTTGTGGATCCTCGTTTGGAAGACCCATAAATTTCCCGTTTGCATGAAGTAGCTGGATCATGCTCTGTTTCAGCTCAAAGTACCCAGTGATTCTGGGCTTCACTATGCTGGAGGTAACATTAGCAATACTGGGCATTGCTACCTCCTGAACAGCCACATGTTGCTCCTCTGCCATGTTCACAGGAAATTGAATGAGTGCTTGAATATTGTTTATATCCTTTGCTTCCCTCAACCTCTTGTGAAAGGTTTTCTTAGGTTCGGGGTCAAAACTATTGAGTCTGTCCTGGCTTCTGACACTACGCATTCAATCAAAGTTTCTGAGATTAGAGTAACAATCAAGTAATGTTAGACTAGATGAAATAAACAATTAATGCAAAAACTAGAGAGTAGTTAATATTCAAGTCCCCGGCAACAGCACCAAAAACTTGTTGCTCCCAAATGCACACACAAGTATACGTGGTCGACAAGTAATATAATGGTAAGTTGAGTGTTGAACCCACAGAGACTTGTTGTCACGACCCCAGTTCACCCTACATGAATATGTCGTGATGGCACCTAGTCCCTATGACTAGGTAAGCCTAACAATGCGGAAGATAAACCAAAATTTGCGGAAGAAAATAAATAAAACTGAACTGGTAAAATAAACAGGGTTTAAGGTGCCGCTCGGCACATACCACAATAATTCTCAAAGCTAACAAAACTCCCCAAAACCCGAAATCTCACAAATCACAAGCTAAGGGATACATAAGAGGCTCTGACTCAAGAATATCTATACAAAGGAGAAAATACTGGAAGAACTATACTCATTACAGAAAAAGCTGGAAAGGGACTCCTCGGTCTGCGGGCGTAGCAGATATACCTTGAAGTCTCTACCAATACGCCTCCTTCCAAGGCTGACAGAACTGAACGGGAGTACCTGTATCTGCACAACAAAAATGTGCAGAAGAGTAGTATGAGCACACCACAGCGGTGCCTAGTAAGTATCAAGACTAACCTCGGTGGGGTAGTGACGAGGAACAATAAAGGCACCTACCGGTCGATAAACAGTATAATCATAGGAATAATAGTAATGACATATGAATATGTAAAGAATGCATGAACGACAAAAAATGCTACAATTCACAATAAGGGATAAATACAACAACTAACAACAAGAATATAATAAACGATGATACAAAACGATGGCAGAATCACAACCCAAATCCTAAGGTCACAACACAACAAAGAAAAGAAACAAGTCAATAATTCATATCATACAATGATGTTCACAGAAGGTCTTATCCTACTCTTTCCACAATTTCACCAAGTCTCGGACAAACCACAACTCGCGAAGACCCAGCATCTGAAATCTAACGATTGGCATCCTGTGCCCCATCAATCCCATAGTCATACCGACATCTAACTGGCTAACTAGGGCCACTCTCACAAATATAATGGATAAGCGAGGGCATACCTCCACCCTTAGAAAAATCAGGAGGAATTCACCTCTAATAGGAGTGCTCAGCTACGCGTATGCTTGTGCAAATGTTTCTAATAAAATTCTACCAACCAACAAACATGAAAAGGAGGACGGATCGCACGTACGATGTTCCCTCACAACTCCCAAGCGGTAACGTTCATACAGGTAAAAAACCCACAATCACAATAGAAACAAATAGGAATGCCTCAACAGGCCGTCAGAACTCTATACAATCAATCCCTGACATAGGCCAACTTATTTCGCCACGTGTGCAATAAATAATATAATAGGCACCGCCTTATTTTGCCACACGTGCATAACAATGTCCCACCTTATTCCGCCACATGTGCAACCCACATATAAGCATATAACATATCCCGCCTTATTACGCCGCATGTGCAAAACACCAATAACAACAATAGCACATCAAAGACCTCGTGCAACCTTTCAACAACAACCGCACGGCAGAAACCTCGTGCATCACAATATCAATAACCGCACGGCTGAAACCTCGTGCATCACAATATCAACAACCACACGGTAGAAACCTCGTGCATCACAATATCAACAACCGCATGGCAGAAACCTCGTGCATCACAATATCAACAACCGCACGGTAGAAACCTCGTGCATCACAATATCAACAACCGCACGACAGAGACCTCGTGCATCACAATCTCAAGTACAACACAACAAATGACAATATATATATATAGTAACAAAGCAAGAGAATCAACTCAAGGAATTCCGTTCACCAATAGGCGGTATAACTAACTCATAAGGAATAGCTGTAATAGAGAAATACTAAGCGCAATAAGAACAACTCAACAAGGGAGAAATAATATGAAATAACGATTTCATAATACCCGGTTCAACAACAAGGAAGTTAACATGAATCAAATAATTACAATTAAGAAAATATCAACTAAACATGGAATATCTAACTCCTTCCCAATTAAGACCAATTATTTACACGAGAGATAGAAATGAGGCTTTCCAAATAAAGATAAGCAGTTAGGAAAGATAGTATGACTGTAGAGGGGTAAATGTTCACGGTTAAACAAGTAAAAATCAATTAGGCAACAAGAATAACCAAAAAGGGCAATAAATTCCAAGTAAGTCATGTAGAGGTGAAACTAATAACATGGAACTCCATCGTATCAAGAACAACTTCATATTCGATGAATATAAGGATCCAGGAGCCAAAAAGGGGCAATTTTCCACAAATAAATCCGAGCACGCACTCGTCACCTCGCATACAAGGAATACAATTAGCAAGAAAGACTCAATTCCTAAGGGGAGGTCCCCCATACAAGGTTAGGCAAGATACTTACCTCAAACCGGCTAAAATCAACTAGCAACCATATTCTTGCCACGAGTATCCGACTCCCAATGGCTCAAATATATTCAATTCAATTACACATCATAAATAATATTGCAAACAACTGATTCCACTATAAAAATTAAAGCTAGGGAGCGAAAATAGGTAAAATGACCAAAACACCCCTCTAGCCAATGTCTCAGAATCGAATAATTTTCACATTTTCAGAACCCTCGTACTCTCACGAGTCTAACCATATAAAAATCTCCCAAATCGGAGGTCAAATGCCCACTCAAATCACAATAACTAAGTCTAAGAAGTTTCATCCAATTTTCCCCCAATTTTGACCTTGAATTCGAATTCTAATGGTGGATTTAACTAGATATTGATAGAAAACAACTAAATAGGGTCAAGAAAACATTACCCAATGATCTTCTCTTCAAATTTCACCCAAAATCGCCTTCTCCCGAGTTCCCAATTGGTTTTCCTAACTTTTGGATTAACCCTCGGATTATTCTACTTCATACCAGTGATTTCCGCTTGTGCGGTCCAGGGACCGCTTCTGCGGTCTCGCTTTTGCGGAAACCCAACCACTTCTGCGAAAATCCCTTCGCTCCTACGGCTCCTTCCCAAAGGTCCTCCATCGCTTCTGCGGCTTCCAAGACGCTTTTGCGGCTACGCTTCTGCGGTTCCCAAGCCGCAGAAGCGAAAATACCAGTAGCCCTGCTGCAATTTTCCTTCTAACTCCAAACTTTGCCCGTTGAGCATCCGAAACACACCCGAGACCGTCGGGACCTCAACCAATCACACACACAAGTCATATAACCTAACACGGACTCGCTCGAAGTCCCAAATCGCATAACAAAACATCGAGACGACGAATCAAACCAAAAATCAAGCTTATGTACTTCCAAGTCTTCAAATAACGAATCTCATGCCAAAACTATCAATTCAACTCGGAATGACGCCAAATTTTGCAGACAAGTCCAAAATTACATAACGGAGTCATTCCAACTCTCGGAATCGCATTCAGACCCCGATATCTCAAAAGTCAACTGTGGGTCAAACTTCTTCATTTTCCAACTTCAACTTTCTCCGAAATGCCTCAATTTACTCTAAGGACCTCCAAATCTGAATCCGGACGCACACCTTAGTCCAAAATCACCGTACGAAGCTGTTGAGATCATCCACGGCCCATTCCGAGGTCATTTACCCAAAAGTCTAATTCCGGTCAACTTTTCACCGTTCTAACTTCCAAAACAAGGTTTCTTCTCTAAATTTGACTCTAAACCATCTGAAAGCCGAATTCCACCATGCACGCAAGTCGATACTCATATTCCGAAGCTGTTCCAGACCTTATGCTGCCAAACGGGGCTTAATTTCTCAAAACGACCGGTCAGGTCGTTACACTTGTGTAAACAATTCACTAAACCGCTAAAATTGTTATTCAATCTAGCTAAAATCAAATTCCAATAATATGATTATATGATACTACGATTCTGAATAATAACTAAACTATCAAGTAACGAGTTGATTGTTATGTATTTAGTAGAGACAAGTATTCCAGGATCGTGATCGATTCACCATTTGTATTGTGTTCTAATTAAATCTCCCCTTCATATAATTCACTCATGGTTGCTAATTAATTGATAAATGCTCTCATATCCTTCTCACGAAGTATTAATCACCTATTCTCAATAGATTAACGCCTATATTCCTATGAAATCAATCTATTAAGAATGCGTTAAGATTACGATATTTAATTAAGCACGGTGACTTGGTATATTCCTATCCTAACCACAAATCCGCTCCCCCTAAGGGTTAAGATCGCGCTCTCTTCAATTCTTCTCTAATCTAAACACGGCTTTCCCAAGCATAGCATAGATAGTAAATAGAACCTAACTGCTGGCCAGACAATTAAGCAATTAAACACAGAATTGAAGAAACAACCATATATTGGTGAATTTTAATCAAGGTAAAGTTAATTTCAAACAACAATATTCATGGCTAAATCACAATCCCAGAACAATCGGTGTTTAGCCACTCATGATGTAATCAAATAATTGTATAAGTTTTGATTATTTGAAATAATGGAAATGATGAAGAATTCTGAGATGTTCTTGCTCCTCAATGTTTCTTGTGTGTATTTTTGCTACAAAGTGCGTCTCCCCTCCTCCCCCCAAAAAAATAATTAGGCTTAGTCTTTCTTTTATACGTATTGGATAGGTCTAGGGCCGAATAAACTGTGTCCCGGGCAAAATAGGAAATAATCCACATCACCGGCGCCCAGCCTTGCGCCAGGCACCCACCAGGGCACTACCTAATCTGTGCATACTGTTTTAGCGCCACAGGTGGCGCCAGGCGTTGCATGTGGCGCCCAAATTGGCCTCTTTTTCCAATTTTGTTTGTTTTAGCTCAAATCTTGCACGTTTCGCCCCTACTTTCTCCCGAATCATTCCTACAAGTAAAAACACTTCAAATTAATATAAATCATAGCATTTAACATCCCAAATTCACGAAACTAGATAAAATATGAGGCGATATACATAGAAATATATATACTTTAAGCTAAATATCATCGACCAAGCTCTTCTTCAACATTTCCTTCAACCTCATAGATAAACCCCCATCAATGCTCATTTGTGTACTTGGAGGAGTAGGAGTAAGAATAGAAAATGACGGACCATTATAACCAATACTATCTCTCTTTCTTTTACTAGTATATTGATTAAGAGCTTTATCATTGTTTTCCTTTGCATATATATATATATATATATATATATATATATATATTTGTCAAATGAAGAGACAAAAACTAAGAACGTTATTTTTGAAATGTACTGGCATTTTCAATTATGAATATAATATTTAGGACACAATCAATACCTGTCTTGTTCACACTGCCTTCTTGTATTTTTTCAACAGACAATTGAGCTAACATATTGGTTGCATCATTTTCTTTATCTTCCAACTGCACATTTTCTTTATCTCGCAACTGTTCTCCATGTTCTTCAGTTGCTAGTTGACAAGATTCTGCAAAATATTTACAAGAGCTAACACAATGAGTACTTTTTACTAATCTTTGATTAAAACAAACATGTATAAAATTAAAAAAAATATTGTCTACCCGTTTGCAATTGTCAAGATCATCCCAGTTAAATCATTATCTTCACTAGCATTTTCTTGGCGTCCAATATTGTCGGTAAGAGAGTGAGGTGTAGAGAGATCACATGTTCTATCTGTGCATTTGGAAACAATCTCACTTATGCTTGTTCCTTCAATATTTTCTGGGTCTTGAGATTGTACTCCACTTTTCTCTTGATACTCCACTCTAGCTTCTTCCCTTGCAGCTTCAAAAGATTCTGTAACATTTGAAATTAACACCTATTCTAATAGTTCACTAAAACTAACATTCAACATATTATGAAAATTTCATCTAACCTTGATTGGCACAATTTTGAACTCCAAATTTCTCTTTATATGAGAGAGGTGTAGACATATCATATGTTCCTTCTAAGCATTTGCATACAATCTCACTAGCACTTATTCCCAATGGACTTTCTAAATCCTCCTAAGATTGCAATCCACATTTACAAATTTTTTCTGTTACTCTTGTCTCTTTTGGATTTTCCTGGTCTTGACATTCTACTACATCTTGAACTTTTACTCCATCAATAGATTCTACTAATTTTTGTAATCACAAAAAAGTTTATATGTATTACGCTATTGAATATAAATTTCAATGCAAAAAAAATTCAAAATCTATATCTAACCTTTCCCAATATCAGTGACGTTATCAGTTTCATCATCTAGATGTGCATCACTAAAATCGCTTTCAAAATGAACTTCTGCATGCACATCCATATCATCACGTTCATCACCACCTGCATCTTTGTTAATCGTAACAGTAGGCTCTGTACCATGACAATGATCATCAACTCCATCTTTAGTAATTGGAACACTAGATTCTCTCTCTATGTTCATCAGGTTTCACATAAATCTTCATCAAAGTATCAAGCTTTGATGCTAGCCTTTTCTTTAAATCCTGCGAAAGAAACTAATTTAGAAAGTTAAGGACATGTATTCCTAAACTTCAAATTACAAGTAAAGAAGTTAAGGACAGTTAGTCCTTAACTTAGAGTAACAAGTTCAAAAGTTAAGGATATGCAGTCCTTAACTTTGAATTCCAAGTTAAAAAGTTAAAGACATTTGGTCCTGAACTTCAAGTTTCAAATTGAAAAGTTAAGGACACCTGGTCCTCGACTTCATGTTTCAAGTTCAAAAGTTCAGGACAGATGGTCTAGAACTTAGACTTGCAGGTTCAAAAGTAAAGGACACTTGGTCCTAAATTTCAAGTTTTAAGTTCAAAAGTTAAGGACAGGCAGTCTTTAACTTATAGTTACAAGATCAAAAGTTAAGGACAATAGGTCATTAATGTCACGACCCAAAATCCACTAAGGGTCATGGTGGCGTCGGACACCGATGTCAGGCAAGCCAACTAGAATAGTTAATTAAATTCTTGTTATAATAATTTTTAAAAATATTTCTTTTATACAATTTAAACAAGACTCAGTATATTCCTCCGAATGAATAATAAAATATTTACACAGCTTGTAAGATTTCCGAATAAATCCAAATACATCCCCAGAACCCGATGTCATAAGTGCATGAGAAACTACTGATAAGGAAAATAAAATAAAACCTCAGTCCGAAATACGGTGGACATGGAATAAAATACAAAGGCTGAAAGGAACTGCACTAGCTGCGGACGCCTCGAATGATGCAGCTCACCTAGTCCCAAAAACGTCCGCGCTGTTACGCCCAGTAGGCTGCTAGAGGTATATATACCTGTGCAACAAAAATCCACAGAAGTGTAGTATGAGTACGTAATCAACGTG
>MU765495.1:20934-38769 GCA_026770625.1 Nicotiana glauca | reverse complement strand
TTCGGTTTGACTTTCTTTAGTTAAAACCAAACCAAACCAACTATGGTCGGGTTTTTTTTCCAACACCAAACCAAACCATGGTCGGGTTTTTTTTCTCGGTTTGACTCAGATTATCGGGTTGGTGCGGTTTGTCGGTTTCGTTTGTACACCCCTAGTTGAGTGACCACTTGAATATTGTACTCTAGAATTGCATGTTGCTGCTTTACTCTTGATAGGTCATACTCAGTAGCAATGTGATGATAGGCTATAATTACGTATTTTAGTCGATTATTACACTCTAATTTACTGCACTTTAGTTGAGTTTGCGCTTTAATCGCTAGTATTTTGCACTAACGGTGTATTTTATGCCTTGTAGGAGCGATTCCGAGTTATATAAATGTTATGGAATGAATTCAAGTAATTTAGAGCTTTGAAGTCTGAGTAAAAGCCCAAAGAATTAAGCCGGGATCGTATTCGGGGATCAACGGATGATAAAATAATAAAACGAAGACTCGAGGAGGCATATTGCATACTGTCTAGTAAATTAGACATAACGTTTTGCTCAGAACTCCATTTTGGCTTCATAATATATGGTTGGAAAGATAACTCAATGGACTACAACTTTTATGTTTTGCGTGTTTCCAAATTCCAAACCGAACAGGGTGAAAAACCGTTGTTTTACTGCAACCGCGGCAGAACCGCGGCAGAGTGCAGACGCAGACAATTGAAGAATCAGAGGCCATGTTTGGCCACGGTTTGACTGCGACCGCGGTAGAACCACGGCAGGAGGCGGAAATTTCAGGGACTAAAGTGCAAAACACGGGATTTTTAGCCCAAAACCCTATTTTAAACACTAGACTTCGCCCAAGAGAGGTATGTATTGTTTTTTAGAATATCTTGGCAAGGAAAACTATTGTGAGAGAATACCCAAAACATATTTCTTCTTTTCTTTTGATTTTTAATTGCGAGTTATGATGAATTCTATCTTAGTTTGTTTTCCCATAGCCATGAGTAGCTAAATCTTTTGTCTAAGGTTTTGATGGAACCTATTGGGGGATGAACTTCTTGTTGATGTGAATACAAATTGCTAGTTTCAATCTTTATTTGTTCAACTTGGTGTTTGTTGTAGTTAATTGACAGGATCCTCAATTAGCTGTGCCTATTTAGTATGCATAACTTGGAAAAGAATGCATATTTAGGTTATTGTTGAATAAAACCACTCCTAAATTATAAGAGGAATCTATAATTGCAGGTTTAAAGACGAGATTAGGAATAACGAAGCTTTGGGTGTAATCTAAAGTGAATTGTGCTAAATAAAGTAGGCTAGTGTACCTCGGGAGAGTGCATCTAGGATGTTACTGTGATTACTCGGGAGAGATTTACGGTAAGATGAGCGTTCATGATTGATAGAGATGTATTGGTAAATTTGTATAAGCATAAACATAAGGGATTCCATCAATAGGGGAAATCATTGCCTTAGCTTCTTCTCATTATTGTTTATAACCTTAGTAGTTTAGTTCACAGCTGTTTAGTTTACTTGCAAGCGTAGTTGGTAAAGAAACATTCAACTGAGATTCAAACATTTGGGAAACTGGCTCTGAAGAGTTTAGTGGGTCAAAAGATAGTGATTGATAGGTTAACTCTTTGTGGATTCGACCCTGGGCGTAATACTCGGGTTATATTTGCAACGTCCGAAGAGTCCTTTTAGAGAGCATAGTTGGGCGTGATCAAATTTTGGCGTCGTTGCCGGGGAGTTAACGGAATTATCAATTACCATTGATAGAAATACAAAAATTCTTAGTGTGGTCAGTTTTCTTTATACCCAACTTGTGAATATTTGTGTAATTAATTTTTCTTACCTTAATCTATTTTTATTGTTTGGGTCTTGTTTATTTTCTTAGTTTTGAAAAATGGCATCATATAATAAAAATTGGTGGGATGGTAGTTGTTCATACTGTGATGACCCTTGTCTTTATTGTGGAGGACCACACTCGTGGCAAAATTGTTTAAATTCTCCCGGGGGTGGATTGTGCGCACAATCTCAAACCCATGAGTGGAGTATTCGTGATAAGTGTGGTTTTCAAAATGGTCATTGGGATGATTGTGTTGATTGGTCCTTCCCTTCCCCAAGCCCCCGCTATGATGATTCTATTGTTTTTGATGAAAATGATAGGGCTAACGAATTGGAAGAAGTTGAGCATGGCCGAAAGGGAGAGTTCAAGCTCATGTTGGAGTGCTTACTTGAAGGAGGACACAAAGAACAAAGTGCCTTGGAGGAGCTTTTGGAAAATAGTCTCCAAAATTCCTTGGCACTTAATCAAAACCAAGAACTCTCAAATGCCCAAAATGAGAAAATAATGCTCATGTTGGAGACCATTCTTGAAAATGAGGAAGAATGTGAGCTAAAATTTGAAGAGTCAAGAATTGAACCTCCGCCAACCGACCCCATGAGTACCAATGATGCCGAGAAAAATATGGACTTAGAATCAACCGGTGTAAATAAAAATCTGGTTGAGAATGACTCTAGTCCGGGGGAAGAAGAGGATGTCAGAATAGAAAAATTGCAAAATGAAGGTTTGAAGTCACATTCCAAGCATTTTTCAACATTGGAATTGTGTAGTGATATAAAAATTGAACTACATGAGTCCGTGAGGGACTGCGAGGAGGAAAGGCAACAACCATATATTTTACAATTTGAGGAAACAAAAAACCAAAATGACATTCCTCACATGAGAGCCAAGAAGTGCAAAATGAAGAATTTAAGGCTCGGCTCGATCATCAACTTACCACCCCCTATCGCTCGTGGTCACAAGCTTGATTCCAAGCTAGGTGCACAGTTCATATTGTCCAAGTGGCGAGAAAAGTGGTAAAATTATTTGCGTCGTGCCGCGACTTTAAATCAAGCGCTTGTTGGGAGGCAACCCAATTTTATTTTATTTTAATTTAGTTTTTTTTTTATTATTGTATTATTCTTGTAGTGTTAATTTTTTTATTTTTAGGAACATGGAACGCAAAGCCATTGGAAGGATGCAACAAAAAACCATTTGTTGGAACTAAGAGTGACGTACCCGCACAAAGGACCAGGCCTGGGAGAAGTCTGAGTACCCCATGAGATGCTAGTGCTTCGGCCTTTGGCCTACCAGGGAGTTTCTTTTACCCTCTTATTAGTATGGTGTGCATTGGGGACAATGCATAATTTTAAATGTGGGGTGGGAGACTTGCCTTGATACTGTATTGTAGTGTACATAGACATGGAACATGTTGTAATATTGTATATGTGTTGTTGCGTATAGTTGATTGTACTCACATTAGGAGTAACTGACTTGGCCCAACGACGGACGCTTGTCGACGGGTCTCTTGAGGGTCAAAGTCGGATCTAAAAAAAAAAAACAAACAAACAAAGGTAGAGGACTCTTCTTGAGGACGGACCACTTGGACAGTACTCTTGAGGGAAGTAGTCCATGTAGCTTCTTTTTATTTTATTTTATTGTTTTTTTCTAGGTAGTGTAGTAATTCCCCCTTGGTTTTTCTTTAAACCACGGTTCTTTTCCAAGGGTTTTATTTGAACCGGGTGTAGTTAGTTTTTTTTTGGGAGTAGGAGCCATTGTGTTGTGTTTTGAAGTGAAGCAATATCTCTTGACTTTGTTATGCCTTGAGAATAGTGAGTACTTTGGTTGTGACGCTTAGGCTCAGTTTTTGACTCTTGTAGAAGTACCTTAAATTGTATTATCTTAACTTTGCTCAACTGCTTTGACTAGAGTGTCTTGATGAATTCAATCCTGAGTGAGTTATGTGCCATGCGTGTGTGAGGTTTGTTGTATTCTGTACATTGCATTTGATGTCTAGAACTTTCCCTGTGTGTTTGCAAAGCGAAATAGTAGTTTTGTTCAGTCTTGAAAGTGATATAGGCGTTTCTTTGTTAAGCCATATATGTATATTTTACCTGCCTAATTGTTATGTATCGTAGTTTACCCCTTTGAGCCTGTAATCTAGTTTCTTTGGCAACCACATTACAAGCTTACCCATTTGTTTGAATTAACCATCTATTTGAACCATTGTAACCTCTCATGAGCACTTTAATTGTTATGAACTTTCTAAAAATTAAAGTGTGGGGTGGTTGGTTTGGCTTTTGAGTGGAACCAATGAAATAAGGAGAAAGGTGCACTGATTTGAAAAAAGCAAGAGCCACTTGAATTGAAAAAAAAAGGAAAAGACAAAAAAAATATTCTTTGATAGTGGTGACTCTTGATATAATTGTGCTTAAATAATTTGGGAGTTGATGTATATTGATGTGAAGGTGGTGTTTGGTTTGACATAAGTATGGGGTTTGAATGTTAAAGTATATGTATTAAAGTGCTTAGGGAGGTGTAGTCACTCTTATATCTAAATGTATCCTACCCGTCCCGTAGCCTACATTACAACCAAATAAAGTCCTAATTGATCCTAGATTGAATGAGCTCGATTAGTGGAGTAGTACACTACTGGAAAGCTTATGGTGCATCTTTTGTGGCATATGAATGTTATTTCTGAGAGTGAGTGAATTCTTTCTATCTTGAGTTCCTAAGTGTTCTTAAATTTTATTGTGTGGAACTACTCTCTTTTGTTGTGTGAGGGCACTTAATTCATGAAGGAAAGGTAATGTCAGTAACCTCTATGTTAGAGTAAGTAGGTGAGTTGTGAATAATGTGTGGTACTTATGAGTCAAATCTTGAGGTGAATATGTTACGCTTTTGTGCTTAGTCTATTTTAAATACTCTTGGTGTGATGAGTTAGGAAAATTGCTTAAAAAGGTCGTGTCTATAAAAAAAATGTGTAGTTTGATTGCTCGAGGACGAGCAATGGTTTAAGTGTGGGGTGTTAATGATAAGCTATAATTAGGTATTTTAGTCGATTATTACACTCTAATTTACTGCACTTTAGTTGAGTTTGCGCTTTAATCGCTAGTGTTTTGCACTAACGGTGTATTTTATGCCTTGTAGGAGTGATTCCGAGTTATATAAATATTATGGAATGAATTCAAGTGATTTGGAGCTTTGAAGTTTGAGTAAAAGCCGAAGGAATTAATCCGGAATCGTATTCGGGGATCAACGGATGATAAAACAACAAAACAAAGACTCGAGGAGGCATATTGCGCACTGCCTAGTAAATTGGACATAACGTTTTTCTCAGAACTCCATTTTGGTTTCATAATATATGGTTGGAAAGATAACTCAAAGGGATACAACTTTTATGTTTTGCGTGTTTCCAAATTCCGAATGGAACAGGGTGAAAAACTGCGGTTTCACCGCGACCGCGGCAGAATCGCGGCAGAGTGCAGATGCAGACAATTGAAGAATCAGAGGCCATGTTTGGCCGCGGTTTGACCGCGACCACGGTATAACTGCGGTAGGAGGCGGAAATTTTCAGGGACTAAAGTGCAAAACATGGGATTTTTAGCCCAAAACCCTATTTTAAACACTAGACTTCGCCCAAGAGAGGTATGTATTATTTTTTAGAGTATCTTGGCAAGGAAAACTATTGTGAGAGAATACCCAAAGCATATTTCTTCTTTTCTTTTGCTTTTTAATTGCGAGTTATGATGAATTCTATCTTAATTTGTTTTCCCATAGGCATGAGTAGCTAAACCCTTTGTCTAAGGTTTGGATGGAACCTATTGGGGGATGAACTTCTTGTTTATCTGAATACAAATTGCTAGTTTCAATCTCTATTTGTTCGACTTGGTATTTGTTGTAGTTAATTGATAGGATCGTCAATTAGCTGTGCCCCGTTTAGTGTGCATAACTTGGAAAAGAATGCATGTTTAGGTTATTGTTGAACAACACCACCCCTAAATTATAAGAGGAATCTATAATTGCATGTTTAAAGGCGGGATTAGGAATAACGAAGCTTTGGGTGTAATCTAAAGTGAATTGTGCTAAATAAAGTAGGCTAGTGTACCTCGGGAGAGTGCATCTAGGATGTTACTGTGATTACTCGGGAGAGATTTACGATAAGATGAGCGTTCATGATTGATAGAGATGTGTTGGTAAATTTGTATAAGCATAAACAGAAGGGATTCCATCAATAGGGAAAATCATTGCTTTAGCTTCTTCTCATTATTGTTTATAACCTTAGTAGTTTAGTTTACAGCTGTTTAGTTTACTTGCAAGTGTAGTTGGTAAAGAAACATTAAACTGAGATTAAAACATTTGGGAAACTGGTTCTGAAGAGTTTAGTGGGTCTAAAGATAGTGATTGATAGGTTAACTCTCTGTGGATTCAACATTGGGCGTAATACTCGGGTTATATTTGCAACGTCCGCAGAGTCCTTTTAGAGGGCATAGTTGGGCGTGATCAAATTTTGGCGTCGTTGCCGGGGAGTTAATGGAATTATCAATTACCATTGATAGAAATACAAAAATTCTTAGTGTGGTCAGTTTTCTTTATACCCAACTTGTGAATATTTGTGTAATTAATTTTTCTTACCTTAGTCTATTTTTATTATTTGGGTCTTGTTTATTTTCTTAGTTTTGAAAAATGGCATCATATAATAAAAATTGGTGGGATGGTAGTTGTTCATACTGTGATGACCCTTGTCTTTATTGTGGAGGACCACACTCATGGCAAAATTGTTTAAATTCTCCCGGGGTTGGATTGTGCGCACAATCTCAAACCCATGAGTGGAGTATTCGTGATAAGTGTGGTTTTCAAAATGGTCATTGGGATGATTGTGTTGATTGGTCCTTCCCTTCCCCACGCCCCCGCTATGATGATTCTATTGTTATTGATGAAAATGATAGGGCTAACGAAATGGAAGAAGTTGAGCATGGCCGAAAGGGAGAGTTCAAGCTCATGTTGGAGTGCTTACTTGAAGGAGGACACAAAGAACAAAATGCCTTGGAGGAGCTTTTGGAAAATAGTCTCCAAAATTCCTTGGCACTTCATCAAAACCAAGAACTCTCAAATGCCCAAAATGAGAAAATAATGCTCATGTTGGAGACCATTCTTGAAAACGAGGAAGAATGTGAGCTAAAATTTGAATAGTCAAGAATTGAACCTCCGCCAACCGACCCCATGAGTACCAATGATGCCGAGAAAAATATGGACTTAGAATCAACCGGTGTAAATAAAAATCTGGTTGAGAATGACTCCAATCCGGGGGAAGAAGAGGGTGTCAGAATAGAAAAATTGCAAAATGAAGGTTTGAAGTCACATTCCAAGCATTTTTCAACATTGGAATTGTGTAGTGATATAAAAATTGAACTACATGAGTCCGTGAGGGACTGCGAGGAGGAAAGGCAACAACCATACATTTTTCAATTTGAGGAAACAAAAAACTAAAATGACATTCCTCACATGAGAGCCAAGAAGTGCAAAATGAAGAATTTAAGGCTCGGCTCGATAATAAACTTACCACCCCATATCACTCGTGGTCACAAGCTTGATTCCAAGCTAGGTGCACAGTTCATATCGTCCAAATGGCGAGAAAAGTGGTAAAATTATTTGCGTCGTGCCGCGACTTTATATCAAGCGCTTGTTGGGAGGCAACCCAATTTTATTTTATTTTTATTTATTATTGTATTATTCTTGTAGTGTAGATTTTTTATTTTTATGAACATGGAACACAAAGCCATTAGAAGGATGTAACAACAAACCATTGGTTGGAACTAAGTGTGAGGTACCCGCACGAAGGACCAAGATTAGGAGAAGTCTGAGTACCCCATGAGCTGCTAGTGCTTCGGCCTTTGGCCTACTAGGGAGTTTCTTTTACCCTCTTATTAGTATGGTGTGCATTGGGGACAATGCACAATTTTAAGTGTGGGGTGGGAGACTTGCATTGATACTGTATTGTAGTGTACATAGACATGGAACATGTTGTAATATTGTATATGTGTTGTTGCGTATAGTTGATTGTACTCACATTAGGAGTAACTGACTTGGCCCAACGACGGACGCTTGTCGACGGGTCTCTTGAGGGTCAAAGGAGGATCTAAAAAAACAAACAAAGGTAGAGGACTCTTCTTGAGGACGGGTCACTGGGACTGTACTCTTGAGGGAAGTAGTTCATGTAGCTTCTTTTTATTTTATTTTATTGTTCATTTCTAGGTAGTGTAGTAATTCCCCCTTGGTTTTTCTTTAAACCACGCTTCTTTTTCAAGGGTTTTATTTGAACCGGGTGTAGTTAGTTTTTTTTCTTTGGAGTAGGAGCCATTGTGTTGTGTTTTATAGTGAAGCAATATCTCTTGACTTTGTTATGCCTTGAGAATAGTGAGTACTTTGGTTGTGACGCTTAGGCTCAGTTTTGACTCTTGTAGAAGTACCTTAAATTGTATTATCTTAACTTTGCTCAACTTCTTTGACTAGGGTGTCTTGATAAATCCAATCCTGAGTGAGTTATGTGCCATGCGTGTGTGAGGTTTGTTGTATTCTGTGCATTGCATTTGATGTCTAGAACTTGCCCTGTGTGTTTGCAAAGCGAAATAGTAGTTTTGTTTAGTCTTGGAAGTGATATAGGCGTTTCTTTGTTGAGCCAGATATGTATATTTTAGATGCCTAATTGTTATGTATCGTAGTTAACCCCTTTGAGCCTGTAATCTAGTTTCTTTGGCAACCACATTACAAGCCTTACCCATTTATTTGAATTAACCATCTATTTGAACCATTGTAACCTCTCATGAGCACTTGAATTGTTATGAACTTTCTAAAAGTTAAAGTGTGGGGTGGTTGGTTTGGCTTTTGAGTAGAACCAATGAAATAAGGAGAAAGGTGCACTGATTTGAAAAAAGCAAGAGCCATTTGAATTGAAAAAAAAAGGAAAAGAAAAAAAAATATTCTTTGATAGTGGTGACTCTTGATATAATTGTGCTTACATAATTTGGGATTTGATGTATATTGATGTGAAGGTGGTGTTTGGTTTGACATAAGTATATGGTTTGAATGTTAAAGTATATGTATTAAAGTGCTTAGGGAGGTGTAGTCACTCTTATATCTAAATGTATCCTACCCGTCACGTAGCCTACATTACAACCAAATAAAGTCCTAATTGATCCTAGATTGAATGAGCTCGATTAGTGGAGTAGTACACTACAGGCAAGCTTATGGTGCATCTTTTGTGTCCTATGAATATTATTTCTGAGAGTGAGTGAATTCTTTCTATCTTGAGTTCCTAAATGTTCTTAAATTTTATTGTGTGGAACTACTCTCTTTTTGTTGTGTGAGGGCACTTGATTCATAAAGGAAAGGTAATGTCAGTGACCTCTATGTTAGAGTAAGTAGGTGAGTTGTGAATAATGTGTGGTACTTATGAGTCAAATCTTGAGGTGAAGATGTTACGCTTTTGTGCTTAGTCTATTTTAAATACTCTTGGTGTGATAAGTTAGGAAAATTGCTTAAAAAAGTTGTGTCTATAAAAAAAAGTATAGTTTGATTGCTCAAGGACGAGCAATGGTTTAAGTGTGGGGTGTTGATGATAGGCTATAATTACGTATTTTAGTCGATTATTACACTCTAATTTACTGCACTTTATTTGAGTTTGCGCTTTAATCGCTAGTGTTTTGCACTAACGGTGTATTTTATGCCTTGTAGGAGTAATTTCGAGTTATATAGATGTTATGGAATGAATTCAAGTGATTTGGAGCTTTGAGGTCTGAGTAAAAGCCCAAGGAATTAAGCCGGTATCGTATTCGGGGATCAACGGATGATAAAACAACAAAACGAAGACTTGAGGAGACATATTGCGCACTGTCTAGTAAATTAGACTTAACATTTTTCTCAGAACTCCGTTTAGGCTCCATAATATATGGTTGGAAAGATAACTCAAAGGGATACAACTTGGATGTTTTGCATTTTCCCAAATTCCAAACGGAACAGGGTGAAAAATCGCGGTTTCACCGCGACCGCGGCAGAACCGCGACAGAGTGCAGACGCAGACAATTGAAGAATCAGAGGCCATGTTTGGCCGTGGTTTGAACGCGACAGCGGTAGAACCGTGGCAGGAGGCGGAAATTTCAGGGACTAAAGTGCAAAACACAGGATTTTTAACCCAAAACCCTATTTTAAACACTAGACTTCGCCCAAGAGAGGTATGTATTATTTTTTAGAGTATCTTGGCAAGGAAAACTATTGTGAGAAAATACCCAAAGCATATTTCTTCTTTTCTTTTGATTTTTAATTTCGAGTTATGATGAATTCTATCTTAGTTTGTTTTCCCATAGTCATGAGTAGCTAAACCCTTTGTCTAAGATTTTGATGGAACCTATTGGGGGATGAACTTCTTGTTTATGTGAATACAAATTGCTAGTTTCAATCTCTATTTGTTCAACTTGGTGTTTGTTATAGTTAATTGACAGGATCCTCAATTAGCTGTGCCTATTTAGTGTGCATAACTTGGAAAAGAATGTATATTTAGGTTATTATTGAAAAACACCACTCCTAAATTATAAGAGGAATCTATAATTGAAGGTTTAAAGGCGGGATTAGGAATAACGAAGCTTTGGGTGTAATCTAAAGTGAATTGTGCTAAATAAAGTAGGCTAGTGTACCTCGGGAGAGTGCACACTACCAGAATTTGGAGCTATGGAAACACTTTTTATTGCTACGAATCAAAAACCGTTACTATAGGTTATCTATTGTTACGGTTTTAACCGTTACAAATAATTATTGGAACAACCGGAACATTTAGCAACTTAACCGTTACAATAGGCTTAAAACCGTACCGATTGAGTTATATATGGCAACGTTTTTTATAACTGTAACAATAGACTATCTATGGTAACGGTTATAGCTATTGTTACGGTCATTAATTCCCTCCTTATTTTTTCACCCAATAAATTCTATACCCGCTAAAATAAAAACGGGCCCGCCATCTGAAATTGTACTGTTTAATTTTTATTCTTAATTGTTAATAAAATACTATCAAATATGTATACCCCTAAAAATTAGGTACCATCTTCCTCTACGCTTTCGATCTCCCCTAATTTCCACCTCTGCAATTTCCACTCCCTCCCCAATTTCCACTCCAACCCCTCGCCAAACATACAGTAGAGTCGATCAGGAGCGCGATTAACGACTCGCTCATTCTCGGTAAGTTTTATGGAGTAGTATTTTATTTCTCATTTTCAGTTCCTCTTTATTTGCTCAAATACGCAAAATTCATTCTCCTTTCAAGAACCCTAGCATCGATTTTCTACTTATTTACTAGTTAGCGTCGTGTTTCTACTACTTAATTATTAGTTCTCTATTAGGTGATGTATTTTTTCCATGGGAATGAATAAGTCATTCAATTAGATTTTGTTTTTCTTGTTTTTAGATTGTATAACCTCTAAAAAATGGCATCCTTTTCACCAACAAACACGAACCCAACTCAGCTCACAAAACTGCTACGTCCAAATTTCGCAAAGCAAAGATCCCTATTTCCAGCACCCACCAACAGCATTTCATCTCAAAACTTGAAAAATGCAGTCACTATTTTGGGGGTCATTGGAGTTGAACCCACTAATGCTCTCTCTTTACCCACCTGGGCTATTCTAACTCTTAAGTCATTTTGTACTTGTCTTTCAGGGCAGAGGCAACATAGGTCTCGAGTGTTGTTTGAAAGGATATATGCAGAGGCAACATAGGTCTCGAGTGTTGTTTGAAAGGATATACTCTTTTGCTGGAACCAGAAGTTAAGGTGATCGTGTCCTTCATTCTTCTATGTTTCCAGTTTCTGTCTTGTGGGTTCAGTTCAGAGTCGTCTATAGTTTTTGTAGATATTTGTTGTGCTGTAGTTATGCATCAATAATCCTGAAATATCCAGCAAATGTTTGAGGACTGGTTACGATTTAACTGTTTCTCTTACCGCCATGGACTTGTAGTAAATACACTTTGTGACTGTTAATTCAGTCCTATAGAGTAAAAACTTGAAAAAATTAGCCTGTTAGGTGGAAGCCTAGATGTTGTTTCTTGTTGTTGAATATATTTCTTTTCTAAAGTCATGGTATGACTGGTAATCTCCTCAAAATGGCTCCCTGACCTCTCGAGAAAGACCAATAATCAAGGTCCACTTTCTCTATCTTGGTTCAGCTGCTGGTTTGTTCATGTTCCTTGATTGATGGACTGTCCTCTCTACAGTCCATCTAGACAAGTTGTCAACTTTTTTGCAATGTGAAAGTTCATAACTTAAACTTGAACCAGATTTGGAAATTAATTGTTCAATTTAACTTATGAAATAGAGGATACTGAGATAGAGGTAAGGTCATATCTTTCTTGCCATCTGCTATGTTCTCTATTTTGCCATCTGTTATGTTCTCTATTTCCTTGTTGTCCCTTGAACGTTCTAATTGCATACTTCATGTCTTGTGTGCTTGTGTATCAATAGAAATAGAACTGCACAAATGGCTGTTTTGGTTTTCAAATTTGGTTCTGAACCTGCTGGGACCGAAGAGCCAATGCTGGCCAATCATACAGCAGTTAGATTTAATTCGATTCTGACTCATCTTGGTTCAGCTAAATTGGTTTGATAATTCAGTAAGTTCGGTCAATCGACTTCGCCTCAATGCCAGACTAGTTGGGCTCAATGATATGAATCATCTTTATATTCAGCTCTATTCAGGTCCATGTTATTCCAACAGTATAAGCAACTTTCGTTTGAGGCACTTTAGAAATTTTCTAAAACTAGAGGTCATCTAAGTCTTGCACTTATCCATAACCAGAACTAGTGTTAGTGTAACAACAATAATTACACTTTAATTGCTACTAGTTAAAGAATAATAAGTCAATTGTAGTTATAGTACAATGGAGGTAAGGTTGTTATAGATGAGATAGAGGATAATATTCTTGGTTTCTTATATTGTATGTCTTCTTTTTACTTCTTGGCTTTCCTGGTCAGTCCCTCTTATGCAGAAAATGAAAAGTTTTTGTTCTATGTACATGCTGGCATTTGTGAACTTTGTATTGGGCTCTATTGGCTTTACAGCTCCTTGCCTCAACAGAAGATTGAATCATGCTAATTTTCTCCATAATCGAGTCAACAAACATGCATGGCGGATGCAATTGCTCTTATGTTTCAGTTGTTTCTCCCTTGTTAGCAAGAATGTTGTCAATCACCTTTTGGTGCTACTCTATAAGATGATCTTAACAACTTGACTTAGTTCTTTTATTGCAAGATAACCTAGATGTGCTGTCTTCTCACATGTATACTTCTCATGATTAGATGTGGGGGTTAGTGTCGTACTTCTCCTATTTTCAGTAATATGTACTCATCTTATACTATTTTGCGTTTGCTTTTTTGAATCTGGCAGAGATTTTAATAGTCATGAATCAAGAAGGGTGCTCAAGCAAAAACAAAAAAGTATCCTCCCGCATTCCAGCTGGATCACTTGCATCTTTGCGAAAACAAAAGGTTTCGTCGTTGACAACAAAGAGAACCTCTACAGGTTTAAGGTCTAATGAAAATGAAGAAAGACAGTCAGAATCTCGATCACTTGCATTTTTGCGAAATCAAATGTTGACAACAAAAAGAACTTTTCATGAAAATGAAGAAAGACAATTAGAAGCTGAGAAGGTTTCGCAAAGATCTCAATTGCAAGAAAAAGTGCGGCAAGTGCCATTGATTTCTACCTCTTCTACATCACAAGGAGTACAAGAACAAGTGCGGCAAGTGCCAATAGATTCCATCACTCCTACATCACAAGCTGTGCATGAACCATCTGAAGATTCTACCAATCATGAAGCAATTGCACCATCTGAGGAACCAGGCAAGTATATATATATCTCATACTAATTTGTGATTTTCAGAACATCTTATCTGCATGATTTGTAAATTGATGATAATATTTGTTCTCTCCAAAAAGAAGTTGTATATAAAATGTGATTTTCAGCTTTGTTGCCTTGGGAGAACTGGAATATAACTTCCAAAATTATCCTTGTTTTGTACTAGTGCAGGCTCTTCCGTGCCAAAAAAAAAGAGGTCCTACTCAAATGCAAAGTGTGCATGGTAGAAAGGACCGTAAAATAATCGTGTTAAATGAGTTCAATCAACCCATTGGTCCTACTAGTGCAGTTGTGAAAGAGTTGGGTAGCTTTCTCGGCACATTGGGAAGGAATCAGACCTTTTGTCCTCTTAATGTATTTGATTGGAGGAAAGTAGATAAAAAAAATGATATTTGGAAATATGTCAAGGTTTGAATTTACTAATGTTCAATAAGCATTGATATTTCAAATTTCTTATATTAACCCAATTGCACTAAATTTGTAGGAAAAATATGACATTCCTGAAGAGGCAAAGAATTGGGTTTTTGATTCAGTTTGTACTGCTTGGAGAAAGTATAAAAGTCAGCTGAAGAGAAAGCACTTTGAAGCATATGATAATGACGAGCTTCGAATGGCAAATAGGCCAAAAAATGTTCCGGCATCTCACTTTAAAGATCTTCTTGAATATTGGAACTCCGATGCCGCCAAGGTAATTAGTATATAGCTTACCCCAACTTGTCATGATATTTCCATGTTGCTACAACTTTTAGATTAAGCAGCCAAGTTTTTCCTTTTAAAGAAAGGGAAGATAAGAAGGAAGGAAATTTCACTATACATTGCTAGTTGTAGCTGGAACAGGAGAGCATTGCGTCCACATGTTTCAGAAATGTAGAAAGAGAAGAAGAAAGATTTTGGTAATGATAAGGACTTTTAAATGCTGGCGTTTGGAAGTACGAAATAACACAAAACTCATCCATGTCAACACCTCCTAAATCATCACCATGTTAATGCCAAGTCATCATTATATCACTGCCTAGTCAATGCCATGACAGCACCAAGTCAGTGCACCGTCCAAGTGCATTTTGTAATGCAAAATCAAGCAAGGAAAATATAATACAATTAGTTTCTCTATTTCTTCCTCTTCCCCTCAAATTTTTAAAAACAACCAAGAATCCCCTAAAGCTATTAGACATCGATTTAGCTACTCCCTCCTCAAGGTGCAGGTACTTCCTCTTATGAGCATTCTGTCTATTACTATATTAACAACATCCTATGGTTCAATGTGAATATGAAAAAACTGGCCTATCGGTCTGCATCAAACAACTAATTTCTTCACCATATCAAACAAAGAACTTTCCTTGAGGAGGAACTTCGAATGGTTCAACAGAATTTTAATTTCTTGTAACGTTTATTACTCCTTTTAATATTCAATGGCATTTCAGGTTTTTTTCTATATATGGTCCTGTGAACATGTTTATTTGGGTTTCCACATGCTTGATATGATTCTAAGGATGGTCCTGTGAACATGTTTTTTTCTATATATGGTCCTGTGAACATGTTTTTTTCTATATATGGTCCTGTGAACATATTTATTTTGATAGAAGCACAAAGGAACAAGGAGCTAAGGATGTTTTAAGGAATTAGTTGGCAAATTTGCTAGGGGGAGCAGAAAACGTCAAGATTGTTACTGCATCATCTCAAAGTCATAAATCAATCTAGAGCCACCTAATATCCAAAGCCACCTATGCACATACTGTAATGCATTACAGTATATGCACATACTATAATGCATTGCTTATTCATCTACCGACCAGTTTAAATATGAGTAAAGAAACGAAGCAAAATACATAGAAGGGAACTGTAAAATTCATCTGATCCGTTGGTTTCTGGATAAAAAGTAATATCTCGGTGCGTATCATGGCTTTATATACACATGCATTTGCTTGTTTATTTGCAGAAAACATCAGAAACCAATATCGAGAATCGAAAAAAGTTGAAGCATCCACACACTGCTATTTTGCTCAAATCATCGAGGTTTGATTTTTTTTCTCTTATTTTTATTTAAGTGTGAACTTTCTAAACTTTGAATGAAAACATTATTATACCAATTTTCATGTTACTAGGAAAAAAAAGAAGGAAATGGCTAATACGTCAGATACTTTATCAAGTAAAGATATCTTTGTGGCTACAAGAAAAAGAAAACCTGATCGAGTATACAAAAGCTCTTATGAGAGTACAATGAGTAAAATTGTAAGAAATTTCTAGTTTAAAGATTACCGTGATTATTTATTTGTTCTTAATTATCGACTTAGTTTTAATTACTTATACTCTATTCTCTTGCATTTGGTTTGTAGGCTGAAATGGAGAGAATACAATCCACTCAAGAAAGTGGAGATGGTATTGATTCAGTTGACGCGTTTGCATCTGTCATGGGACCTGAGCACCCAGGTCGGGCAAGATTGTATGGACGAGGAGTCAACAAAACTGTCTTAAAAAAGAAAAAGGAGATTTTGGATCCTCTGTAAATGCTACTGATGAGAGAATGGAACAAAAAATGGAGGAGATGGAAGAGAGGATGCAACAAAAATTGTTGGAAAAGCTCAATGCACAAAAAGAAAAATTGCTGGAAGAGCTCAATGCACGGAAGGATGCTATGGAACAAGATATTACGATGAACGTCGTTACACGACTTCAACGTCTCAACCCCGATTTAAAACTTGATCCTGACATGCTAATATTCAGTGCTCGTGCACCCGGCTAAGCTGCTTCTGCACAACAAGGTGCTATTCAACCAATCAATCGTCCATCCGCTGGCAGTAACAACCAAGGTTAGTCCATAGCAAATGTTACACGTCTTTTCTTTCCACTAAGTTCCTCCTCATTCTGCTTTTGTTTTCTTCCTTCTCATAAACATTTTCTAACTTATTTGGCACTATTCTGCATTCCAAGTCTTCATGCTTCACTGTCTCGTTTTCTGGAGGTGTCTCTCTGTTGATATGTAGATTATCATTCTCAGTTCTTGAATTGATCTGGAGCTTGATTCCTTGAAGTAGCCCCATTTAATTCTCAATTTTAATGTTTCTTGATTCTTGAATCCTTCTTAATTGCTTGTGATTTCTACGTTTTGAGGATTCTATGATTTCATAAGAGATTGTTTACTCCCAGTTACTGCAAAATTGGATCTTTAAATCCACTGTCACTCGAACTAAGAAATATACATATTTTCAGTGTCCAACACTGTATGGCAAGCTATAACAAAATGTTTGTTTGAGCACCAGAAACCAGAAGGATGCAAGTATGTCTATTAGCCCACTTCAGCAGTTCTTATCAGTTATCATAGCAGTAGGCTTTCTGCTAATATTTTTATTACAACTAAGCAACTACTGGAGAATCAACTAATATCCAGAAATCAACTTTAAAAATTGGTTAATTCCATGAATGGGGTTATGGAACAAAGAGGGTATCAACAATGTGTTAATACATGGATTAATTTCTTTGTATATCAAATCTCGAATCATGCCATCAATTTGGGTGTTGCTGCCATCAATACATGGATTAATTTCTTTGTATATCAAGAGCAATGCTTTTGCCTAATTATTTGTTTATAATGGGTGTTGCTGCTATACTTTTGTCAAACAAAAAAAAGACAGTAGTAGAGCTAAGTATATATTAATGCATGTGGTTAGAACACATAAATCCAATATTACTATAATTGGTCCTTTGGTTCTTTCTGCCTCAGAGAAACTTCTTTATCTTTGGTCTGAGCATGATCCATTTTGCAAATCTCACTTTATACTCTTTTGTAGGTGGAGTAGATGAAGAGATGGAAGATGGAGGCAATGACGAACATCTAGACCTTACTTGAATTTTGAATTGTTGATTGTTAGATGTATGTGGCGGTTTCTAGGAATGTTTGTTATCAAAATATTTTAAAACTTTTGATGTTGAAATATCGAATATATGTTATTGGTTTCATCACTATCTATGAATTTGTTATTAACTTGTCGGACAATTTGGATTATCAAAAGTTTCATTTTGTATTTATATAAATTTTAGTATTTTATAGTTTATTGTATATATATGTAAAATCTTTATTTACAACAGGGGCACTATTTTTAATTCAGTTAAATTGTTACAGCTAACAAAA
>MU765495.1:4446-18686 GCA_026770625.1 Nicotiana glauca | reverse complement strand
ACAGGTCTTAAATATGCGTTAAGCGCTTTCTGTGAAATTTGGTCGAAATCGGACGTCGTTTGGCGTGTTTCGGACCTAAATAGCTAAAGTTGGAAGTTATGAATTTTGAATGAAAATTATGAGTTTTGGGGGTTGATTATTTGATTTTGATGTTATTTTACCGATTTGATCGCTCGAGCAAGTTCGTAGGATGTTATTGAGTTAGTGTGTGTGTTTGGTTGGGAGCCCCGAGGGCTCGGGAGTGTTTCGGAGATGGTTCGGGGTGTTTTGGACTTAGAAAATTTGGCATATTTTCTGCAATTTTTGCACAGAGATTTTGTTCTACGCGATCGCGGCCTCATCCACGCGATCGCACTACTTTGGCATTCCCTCCTTCGTGTTCGCGGATCCCTTCCCGGGTTTGCGTAGCCCAGTAGTCCCCTTCTACGCGATCGGGTACTCATTCACGCGATCGCGTAAGCCAGAGTTTTGACCCCAGTAACTTTCCTCTACGCGTTCGCATCAGACTTCACGCAATCGCGAAGCTCTCAGTTTTCCTTCTCCGCGATCGCACTCCCTATCTCGCGATCGCGTAGGGTTAAAACCCTTCAGTGATTTTTTTTAAAGAAAAACAGAACCAGTAGCGAGACTTAGCCATTTTTCACACGGACTCTCTTCTCCAAAACCCCATAGGCGATTTTCAAGCTCCTCCTTCTTCATAGCTCTTTGGGTAAGTATTCCTAACTTCGTTATCTCCTAATTTCTTCATCTAATTACTAGTTTCCTAGCCCTAAATCATGAAATCATGGTAGAAATTAAGGGTTTTGGGTAGAGTTAGGTTTTTAAGAATTTTGGGGGATTCAACCTCAATTTGGGATCGAATCTTAAAACAAATTATATATTTGAACTCGTGGGGGTATGAGTGAATTTAATTTGGTTCGAACCTCGGATTTTGACTAAGCGGGCCCGAGGTCGGTTTTGCAAATATTGGGCAGAATGTTGGAAAGATTTTATTAGGCATTTGAGTTGGATTGTTGAGTATTATCGATGATATTAAATCAATTGTGTATAGATACGATTGAATTGGAGCTAAATTCGAAAGGAAAGGTATTGCTTAAGGATTGAGTTGGCCGTAAACCTTCGAGGTAAGTGTTTGTTCTAACTTTGGCTTGAGGGATTAGGACTAGGATGTTATTTGCTATTCGCTAAAGGTGGAGTACGGTGTATAGGCATGGTGACGGTTATCTATGCACCGGAGTCTAGTATGACCGTAAGTCTTATATGTGTTGGATTCGGATTTAATGATACATCTATATTGCTTGGGTTGATGAGTACCATATATTGTGATTGGTTTAGCTTATTGGAGCATTCGGGCTCGGACTAGAAATTGTTATCCAGGAATTAGGTGATAAAAAGTAAAATGTGTAGCGATTGGTCCTTTGCCGGGACGTAAGTAATTATTATTATATTCTTCCTTGTCGGGACGTAAGTAATTATTATTATATTCTCCCTTGTCGGGACGTAAGTAATTATTATATTCTCCCTTGCCGGGATATTTGAATTGATAATTGAATTCACTTGCCGGGACTTTCTATTGACGGTTGCTACTCCCCTCACACTTGAGTTGCGGTCGTTGTCTGGGCGAGTTCTTGATATTAAATATTGAGGATCGGGTTGCATGCCGCAACAGAATTGATTATTTATGATTGTTGAGGATCCGGGTTGCACGCCGCAACGGTATTGATTGTTGAGGATCGGGGTTGCACGCCGCAACTGGATTAATTGTCGAGGATCGGGTTGCACGCCGCAACGGTGTTAAATGTTGAGGATCGGGTTGCGCGCCGCAACGAGAATATGGGTTGAGTATATTGTTCTGTATGTTGAGCTTTCTGGTATCTATTTATTAGTTATTACTTGCTCAGTTTTCACTCTTGTTAGCCGATTTCTATATTTGAACTGTTGTACCCCTCAGCATGTTTCCCTCTCCCTTTTTAACTGTTTAGCTTAGCATATTCTCCTGTTATTATATATATCCGTACATGTTGTTTGTGGTAGGTTCTGTCTACCCTCGTCACTACCTCGTCGGAGTTAGGCCGGGCACTTACCAGCATATGGGGTCGGTTGTGCTGATGCTACACTTATGTGCCTTTTTGTGCACAGATCAGGGGGCAGCTAACCGCCGCAACAGTTCTAGACCGGGAGACGACCTTCAGTCCAGAGACTCTCAGGTAGCTTAGCTGACGTCCGCGGGCTCGGAGTCTCATCTATGCCACTTCAATTTGTTTATTTGTATCGAGACAGACTCTTGTGTATTTTTCTTTCAGACTGATATTTTTAGTACTCCTTAGTAGTCCGTGAGTGGTGACACCAGATACTGGGTAGAGATATGTTTTAAACTTCCGCATTATGATATCATTTTTGTTAAAAGTCTTCTGCATATTTTAAGTATTTATTTCAGTTTATCATATTGTCCTAGATATAAACTTTGTGAAATGTTTAAGTAATTGGCTTGCCTAGCTCCGATAGTAGGCGCCATCACGACCCCGGTGGTGGAAAATTCGGGTCGTGATATATTTTTTATTTGAAAATAATTTACCTTTACGTAATGATTTATAGTCACGCACAATACATGTACCTCATTTTACACAAGGTAGTTTAATCAATGTAAATGAAGTTTCTTGTTTCGAAATGGAAACTTGCAACTATCTTCGTTATCATTCATAAAATGTTTTGTCATTCTTTTTCTTTAATTGCTCAAATTAATTACTCCATTGAAGTCATTACAAAGTCTGGTGGACGAGTTTCTAAAAAAGTTATTTTAAATGACAATTCCAAAGCAAGATTATAGACTTATCAGTCTAATTTGAATAGCAGTGCAATTTGAATACTATGTGCAAAAGTTCATTGATTCCTTAAAATCAAGGAACCCATAGAGGCATAGAAACATGTTTTCAACACACATATTCATCACCTAATTTCAATTAAGTAAACTATGTATTTCACGTTAATAATTTTGAACTGCTAAGATTGAGTAGTAAACTAAAGAGACTCAACTTTGTATTGGTCGAAATCTGACCGCTATGGTCGATCTGACCGACATCCCATCCAAGCAGTGAGGCAGCGAAAGACGACATGTTTTATTCCGAATCCAGTACTCACAATACCCGTCAAGTCAGAAGAGACGACGTCTAGGGGACGACAAATGCAGGCATAGTATGAAAGAGCATCAAACAAAGTACATAGCAAAGATTCCATAACTATATATGTGGGGTGAGGGGGGCGACTTCTATCTCTGGGGCTCTTTCCTCTCCTCTGTGATCTTCATAGTAGAAGGAAGAATAAAGCAATCTCCAAGAGAATATGTAAAATGGTCTCCTCCATTGATTAATGGGAGCTACAATGAAAAGTATCAATAAGATTAGTTACCTCTATCTCATTTTATGTATTAATTTTTCAATTAGTTTACGGATCTGGAGTTTATTATGTTTAACTAAGATTTACTCCTTTATTATTTCTATTGATTTATCTAAAAAGGTTTCGATATCTTTTGGGTCTAATAATTTGACGCCATCTGTGGGAATTTCTTAGTGAAATTTCCTAATCTCTTCAAGATTAAAAATCGGAAACACGATTACCCACCAAAAAGAGTGCTAAGGCAAAGCCCAACCCACGCAGGGCAAAAGCACAACATAGAAGGGGAAAGAGAGCTGAATACAGTCACCAAATTTAGAAATCATCGCCCCATCAACCACTGAAACGCCAGGCAAAATGAGCGACGTTATAAATCCACCCTCAGTCACTAGCTCATCGGATCGGGGTAAGGAAAATATCATTTTGACTCACCTTCTGCTCTTTGCTCAAACAAGAACGCAAGCGCCGCAGGTGAGCGAGAAAAGAAACATCTCAACCAGAGAACGTGAAACTACTACAAAACAGTCAAAATATCGCCCACCAATGACATCTCATACCGGAAAGCGAAAAAATTAGACAAGAAAACTCCAATATATGCATGCAACGAATGTGAGCAAAGCAGCAACGTTTCGTATTCTCTGACATTACACTCTCCGATGCAAACAAAATCAAGCGAACCGGGACTCCACCAGAGGATACCTAATTCTCCAAAAAATTGGGAACAATGACGATTAATATTTCTACAAGTTCGAAATAACACCCTAAAGGCCAAGGGCCTTCGCCAAAGAGAATAGTTCGACCTCAATCGAACAATAACGGTTAATATTTCGACAAGTGCAAAATAACACCCTAAAGGCCAAGGGCCTCCGCCAAAAAGAAGAGTTTGACCTCAATCGAACGATGGCGGGTTAATATTTCGCTAAGCTTGAAATAGAAACCTAAAGGCCAATTGCCTTTGCCAAAAAGAAGAGTTCGACCTCGATCGAACGACGACGGTTAATATTTCGACAAACTCGAAATAACAACCTAAAGTATCTTCGCAAAAGAGAAGATTTCGACCTCAATCGAACGACGACGGTTAATATTTCGACTAGTTCAAAATAACTCCCTAAAGGCCAAGGGCCTTCGCCAAAAAGAAGAGTTTGACCTCAATCGAACCATGAAGGGTTAATATTTCGATGAGCTCAAAATAACAACCTAAAGGCCAAGTGCCTTCGCCAAAAAGAAGAGTTCGACCTCGATCGAACGATGACGGTTAAAATTTTGACAAGCTCGAAATAACAACCCAAAGGCCAAGTGCCTTCGCCAAAGAGAAGAGTTCGACCTCAATCAAACGACGGCGGTTAATATTTCGACAAGTTCGAAATAACACCCTAAAGGCCTAGGGTCTTCGCCAAAGAGAAGAGTTCGACCTCAATCGAACGATGACAGGTTAATATTTCAACAAGCCCGAAATAAAAACCTAAAGGCCAAGTGCCTTCGCCAAAAAGAAGAGTTCGACCTCGATCAAACGACGACGATTAATATTTTGATAAGCTCGAAATAAAAACCTAAAGTCCAAGTGCCTTCTCCAAAGACAAGAGTTCGACCTCAATCAAATGACGATAGTTAATATTTTCACAAGTTTGAAATAACACCCTAAAGACCAAAGGCCTTCGCCAAATAGAAGTGTTCGACCTCAATCGAACGACGACGACTAATATTTTGACAAATGTTCAAAATCACACCCTCGATCCCAAAAGCCATCGCCGAAGAGAAAGTTCGAAATATTCCTAAGACCAAGGGCCGTAAGAAAATAGAAAGAGAAAGAAAGACTGGGACTCACAACGGGATAATACTTCGATATAAGCCCGAAAATAACATTCCTACGGCTAAGGTCGTTATAAAAAGGGGGGTGTTTTGATACCGTTCGGAATATGACAGGATAGCATCTCGACACATATTAAAAAACACCATCCCGCCAATGAAAGCTGTCATCAAGATCCCATTCAATCCACATGGCATTAAGTTCTCAAAGAATTAGGGAACTCGTAATGCGAGAATCTACTTTGCACCGAAGTTATGAAAAGAAAAAATAGAGAAAGAGTACAGGGAACATAAAAATGAACAATTTCTCTTCATACAAAGACACCGCGCAAGCAGTCACAGATTACATACGGTTTGAACCAACAGTCAAAAAAAGGGAGAGAAAAATAACGGCAACAAACACAAAAATGACAAAAAACAAATAAAGACAACAACTTCTTCATTCGACATCATCATCGCCACCCTCTTCACCACCATCTCCAGGAAGTCCTCCCTCGCCATCCGCACCCTCATCAGCTTCCGGCGTCGCGGAGTCATATCTACAATTAACACGAGCCTCTCGTGACTTCGCTTATGCTCCTTCATATCCCTCTAGGCTTCAACATGAACCCAAAGCTCGTGCAAGTGACAGGGAACAACGGCGGAGGAAGACTCGATTTGAGCCAACAGTTGCTCCTTTTCGGCCTCCAGAGCGGCGACCCGATCTTCCAATATCGATGCTTCCCGGTAAACCTCACCAATGCGTTCCTCAAGCCTCGCCTCCATTAGCGTGGCCCTCGCCCTCTCTTATTTCTGCTCGGATTGGAGGACACAGATAGAGTTCTCTAGGCCCGCCGCCCTTGCCGAAGCTGAAGACCAGGCACTTTCAATATTCTCCAACCATGCTACCTTTCTCTCCAACTCAGCCAATTTTTCCATCTACTCCGCGCTCATCACCTCGCCCTGGATAAGGTTCTGATCCATCTCGGATTGCATTGACCTCAATCTCCCCTGAAGATAGTCACACTCTGTGGTTACCCCCTTGCCTAACTCAAACTCTTCGTCCTTCGCACGAAGTTGATCCTCAAGCACACTGCTTCTGCGAATGGCTTCCATCAATTGCTGGCCCCTCTTCTCCAATTCCTCACCAAGGGATCGAGCACCGAGATTCTCCTTCAGCCGCTCGTGCATCTCACGACACTTATTACGATAGCGCCGATATTTCTCCAACGCCTTCAAGAAAATCTTAGTTCGAATGTTAGCCCTACATGCGCTCTCAATCTCCAACATGTATGTCTGAAAAATGAAAAGATGGGTCAAGATCGTATCATACAGAAAAATAAAAGAAACATGAAAGAAATGCAAAATGTGCCCTCAGGGCCATAACAGCCACTTCACGCATCAAGTCGATATTAGGAACGTTTCAAAGAGCCTCGTTCTCGGCAGCAGAACACAAAATATCGAACTACGACACCAGATCCTCCGTGTCCCCCAGGAGATTAATATCCGATGAGATATCAAGAATATAGGAAGGGCCTCCCTTATGAACCACCGAGTGGGTAAGACCCTTTTCAAACATCCTAACATCATCAGGATCAAGGTCTGACTCAGATTCGTAGTCATCGACCACGACGCCCTTTCCCTTTCAGCAGCCGATGAGGAAGCACGACTAGGTATGGAGGACAAAGGCCTGTCCGGAACCGCAACGACGACCTTAGAAATATGGCCCCCCATTACAGTAGGTTGATGATCAACACAGTGGCAGGAATCTCTATCAACAGGACAGATACAATTGCTGGCTCCGTCTCTACAGGCGTAGTGGTATCAACCCCCGCCCCGAATCCCGTTAAGGGAGAGTCTTCTTCTAGGTGTATTACAATCGGAGGTGTTGTCCCGAACTCCAGCCATTTCTTGGACGGCCCCTCTCCTTCCTCAGCACGGGGAGATTCACCTGTCAGACAAGCGGCACGGGTCGGAGCCTCAGTCTGCGGAGTGGCCTTCGTAGGTATAACCAGAACCGTAGACTCAACTGAAGCTACCCTCAACGAAGATCGAGCAGTAGACACTGCAGCAGGGCAAGCAGATGATACAGGCTGATGAAAAGCTAATGGAGGATCCCTCGCTCTCCGCACTCTACCTGAAATCGACAAAATTAACATAATAGACCAAGTAAAAAGATAGGAAATATAGCAAACAGAAACGATATCTCACCTGTAAAGGGCCTGCATCCATATTTTTCATAAAAAGCCGACCATGTGCGGACCCTCGCCGTATGAGGAAGGATATCCCTCACCCGCTCGCGGATACCTTCGACAGATGGAGGGGGCAATTTTGCAGTTGCAGAAACATAACAAGGTTTAGTACTACAACGGAAAGCGGTCGGGCATCTCTCCGACTAAAAAGATAGAAACTTACGCACAAAGTTCCACTTCACAGAGAACCCCGTAGGATCCACCACAAGGTGCTCGGTCCGCATATAGAAGTCATTCTCGTAGAAGCAACGGTTAGCCCTGTCGTCCATCTTCACCACCAGACTCTACGACCCTCGATGTCGCATGTGAATCATCGTGCCGCGAATGAGCTAAAGGGCGAAGATATTAAGCATGTGCTCAAAAGTGATTTTCACGACCGGCAAGCTCCGCAAACTTGAGCAACATAAGGAACAATTTATATAGGTACGTAAAAAGTTGAGCGGGGCATACCTCGTAAAAGCGGTAGAAATCTACCACCAGGAGAGGGAAAGGAAGTGTGTACCCAATAAGAAAGGGGTAGGCGTAGAACACGCAGTACCCGGGGCGGTCAAAATGGACTATGTCGTCCCCTACCGCCGGCCGCATTTCAACGTAACGGGGAATTCCCCACCTAGATTTCAATTCTGTGATTTCCTCTTCTTTTATAACAGAGGGGAGAGGTTCCGACTCCTCCCCGGCGAGACTGCAGAAGTCGATCCATGGTTTCCCGGGACGAGGAAAGATCTCGGATACCAACGGGACCTCTTTATCCTCTACCACTTCTATTACTCCGGTAGCCAAAACATCATTTTCCGGCGTCAGAATTATGATAGGAAGGTCAGCGCGAGAAGAATCACCAGCCATTATGTCAATTTGGTAAAGCAAAAAGATAAAGGAAATGAAGGATGAAAGTTTTCAGTTAACTAGGGACAAGTAAAATTTGAAGTATCAGGAAGAAAGTATATTCACAAAGTTCTTTCAAGCAAAAGGCAAGGAAGTGTGTCAATCGAATGATGTGTTCCTTCTATTTATAAGATACATAAACCCCCCAAGCACGAAACCCAAGGTCGCCAATCGAATTTGATAAGGCACAAAATGTTTTAATTCCCTGGGAACGTGTGTCATAATGGCGGCATCTATGAACTACATTTCAATTCGAACGACATTTCGGTTCCGAAACAGCCGTAACTGTCCAAAGATATCGAAAGAGTGTCGTTGCCTCATTTGAGTCTAAGGATCATACCCAAGAGGTAGGTAGTCAGATTTCTCTAAGATATGTAGTAATCATAATCCGCCTGCCTGGCCCGACTGGGACGACCCCGGCAGACAGAGGGCTAACTATATTGGTCTAAATCTGACCGCTACGGTCGATCGGACCGACGTCCCGTCCAAGCGGCAAGGCAGCGAAAGATGACATATTTTATTCCAAATACCATACTCACAATGCCCGTCAAGTCAGAAGAGACGACGTCTAGGGCACGACAAAGGTAGACGTAGTATATGAAAGAGCATCAAACCAAGTACATAGCAAAGATTCCATAACTATATACAGGAGGCGCGACTTCTATCTCTGGGGCTCTTTCCTCTCCTCTGTGTTCTTCACAGTAGAAGGAAGAATAAAACAATCTCCAAAAGAATACACTACAAGAATACCTTAAATTACACGGGGATTTTACCTGGGAATTTTTTCCGCAGATAATTCATGCAAATTTTCATGCGAAAATCCAATAATTCCTAGATTCTAGAATATTTACCCGCCAATTCGATTTTTTTCAGGTAAATCCGCAAATAAATTTAGCGCCATTTAGCGCCAAAATATTACCAGGGGATTTATTTGGAAAAATAATTTCCAAGTATCATTTTTGTGGGTAATTTCGAAGGTAAATAATGATAAATATAAAGAATTATTTACTTTATGATTTTGTAGGAACTTCCTCAGGTAATGTTACTTGCGAATTTAGTTAGGGATTATTTCTTGGGGATTTACATGCGAATTATATTACCTAGGGAATTACCTAGGAATTTATTGTTCCGATTTTTCCTGAAAATTATTTCTTGAGGATTTACCTGGGGATGTTATTACCTATGAAATTACATGGGAATCTTTTTGTGATATATTAGTTGGGGATTTACTTGAAGAATTTATTATCTAGGTATTAACTTGGAGATTTTATTGTTGCAATTTTAGTTGGAAATTATTCTTGAGGGTTTACATGGATATTTTATTAGTTAGAAAATTACCTAAAAATTTTGTTGCTGCAATATTATCTTGAATTATTTCTTAAAAATTTACTTGAGAATTTTATTATCTTGAATTTATTATTTCAAGTTTAGCTGGAAATATTTTATTGAAATTTACCTAGAAGATCTATTATTTAAGAAATTAATTGAAGATTATATTTGTAATTTTGGCTGAAAACTTATTTTTGTGAACTTATTTGAGCATTTCATTGATATGGTTTTGATTGAGGATTTGTTCTTGAAATTTATATAGGATTTTTATAAATGTTGATTTAGTTGGATATATATTAACTTGAAATTTAGCTGAAAATTTTATAGCCACATATTTAACTTTGAAATTCTTTCAATACACTTTAAAACTATTAAATAGAAGAAAAGTTATTTTTAATTTAAAAGTTATATTTTTTAAACGTTACAAAAACATGATATGTAAAATTCATCCTTCAGTATTGATTATATCTATTTAATATTTTACCTATTTATTTATAGGTAAATAGTTAAAATGTTGATCCTATAAAACTTAATTGTGTGAGATAGGTTGGATTAAATATTACATGTCATTGAGCATAATATAGCTGGTTATTATTATTTTTGAACAAATTTAATATCAAATAATTATCATAACTCTAGTTATTTTAAGAATTAAATCTTTTGATATGGTTGATATAAAGGGATTTAATAAATTGAATATCTTCAGAAAATATACTAAATTATGAATAAGTCAATAATTTAAGTTCAATCCGAAATAGAGAAATATTAAGTTATATTTATAAAATATAACTAATTTTTATTAATTTTCTAACTAATTATATCATATATGATGGATTGAATATTATAAGTTATTGAGCATAATCTAACTGGTTGTTATTTTTTGAACAAATTCATAAAAACAATTATCATAAATTTAGTTATTTTAAGAATCACGGCGTTATGATTGATATAAAGGATGTAATAAAGTTAATATCATAAGAAATATACTAAGTTGCATATAAGTGATCAATTTATGTTTAATTTCTAAGCAGAAAAAATTAAGTTTTATAAATAAGTTCTAATGAAATTAGTTTATATATATATATATATATTACATATCTTATTTTCTCCCATGTATAGTTAGAATGATGAAATTTAACTTTATAGTATGTTGCTCAAGTGATATTAGTTTGTAAAAAAAGGAATTAAAACTTAAGTATCAAGTGATCTTATGATTCTATTTTCTAACATCATCTCTTGATTAATACAAACATTATTGAAATAACGTAATATTGCATACATTGTTGGAATTAACAAACAATTCTTATCAATTGCTTAATGAATGTTCGATATGTTTAATTCTTGTTAATACATTACTTATTTATATAAAAAATTAATGTGTTGTTTTAGGATTATAAATAAAATTTTAGAAAAAATAACTAAGAATATATTTAAATCAAGAATGTAATCATAGTTTTATTCACTTGTTTTTACTTGAAAATAATTTATTGATTTATGGAATCTTTATGTGATGCACTCTTTAAAAATAAAATAATAAAAGGGATAAATTAGGAGTAAATAAATGCGATAGGGAATGGAACTTGCTATCTTTCGTCACTTTTGACACCCCGTGACCATTACAATAGGAGTTTGCCTCGTGTCAAGGGTTGTCAACCCATTTTATATATTCAATTTTAAAAAAAGATACCTATCTATACAATGTTATTTTCCGGCAAAGGAGTGTCAGTTGACACCCCTAGGACAAGGTAGCTCCGCCCCTTATGGGAACTTGTCCCACGTCAACGGAAAAGTGTGAGTTTTTCCACAATATAACGTAGAGTTTGGTGCCAAAGGATCCAGCGGTTATGGACTACACGTGGCCTTTTCATATGATATATGGGATTACAAAATATTGGGTAAGAGTACTAGTAACTTTGTTTGAAATACGTAACAGAATAGTAATGGTAATATTTAGGATATACTGATACTAATTAGTACTCCCTCCTGTTCAAAATAAGTGATTTTTTGGATGTTTTCACACAAATTAAGAAATTTACCTTTTAGCATTAATTAACAATGGAATTGACCATATTAACCTTTACTATCTCACATAAACACTCATAACACATATTCCAACACTATTTACTCGAAGGACACTGTAGGAAAAAAATAATTAATTCATTCTTGAAATCTGAAAAAATTACTTATTTTGGACCACAAGAAAAAGACCAAAAATCACTTATTCAAAATATAACAAAAGGAAGGAAAAATACCTCACAAAAGATCAGAAATCAGACGGACTTGACCAACTCGGACTCGAACTTTTTGAGGTCAAACGGACCTTAATCGAGTGTTCTCGATTGAGAACACTGGACTAAGGTCCGTTAGAAACCCCAAATTCCTCTCAATTTCGGACGAAGCTCGTGTTTTGGTTTTCTAGGGTTCTACGGCTCGATTTGGGATTCCAATGGTTCCCACAAGATTCGAAGGGAACCATTAGTGGCTTAGGGATGAGGGAAGCTTGGGGGTGCCGTGGTATGAGTTTGGGGTGGATTGGGGTAGGTTTAGGTTTTGCTCGAATCTTCAATCGAAGATTCGAGAAGCTGGGGTATGATTCAAAGGAAGCGGACCGTGGATTTGGGTTGAGGGTGGTCATATGGCTTAGGGGTCTTAATTTGGTGACCGGTGGCGTTGTTGCTGCCGGGTTTCCGGCAAAGGGGTATGGTGGCGGCTAGGGTTTCATGGGGCTGTTTGGTTTAGTCTCTGAGAGAGACGAGATAGGAACGGGGGATGTTTTGGCTATGGGGAGGGGGGGGGGGATGGGTAAAAGATTAGGATTATATACGGTAGAGGGAATTAGATCTTGGCCGTTCGATCAAGTGAGATTGACGGCTAGGATTAATTAACTAGAAAGAAACGGTGTCGTTTGGGTGCAGTAACAGGTTAGACCGGGTAGGGGGAATGGGTCGGGTTAGGTCAATGGATATAGGGGGTATTTTGAGCCGTTGGATCATGATCAAATGGATGGCCGTGATTGATTGTCCTCGAAACGACGTAGTATAACCATCATACTACGTCGTTTTGCTGTTCTGAAGGGTGGCCTGGACTGGGTAGGAGACATTTGTTTGGGCCTGATTTTATTTAAGAAAATGCGGCCCAATTCCGAATTGTTATCTTTTTTCACTCTTTTCTTTTTCTTCTATTAATTTCCTTTTCAATTCCTAACTACCAAAATTTCTAAATTAAATTGTAAAAACCAAAAATAACTTAGGAAAATATAAATTAACCCCTAATAATTAACACACAAGATTAAACACTAATTAAAAATAAAAATCACACAATTGTACATTAAATGACAAAAATTACAATAAATATATATTTTTGGTGATTTTATTTTCCTTTAAAACCAAATTATGGTTTAATTAATTCCTAATTGTAAAAAAAAATAAAAATCCTAAGTGCACAGGCATATATTTTTTGTATTTTAATTAATTAAAACAAGACAAACATTTACAGATAAAGCACAAATAATTATCCAAAAAATGTCAAGCAAATTCTCAAAAGTGTATGAAAGTGTACACAGAGGAAATTTGTTTTATTTTTGATTTATTTTGGAGTACTTTTCGTGAAGCAAAAATCACGTGGTCACAACTGCTCCTCTTTGTCCGAAAATGCAAAGAGTTTTCGTGCAAAGATAAAGTGAGCGGATACGAGCGATTTTTGCCCGTTGGAATACTCCGTGTGAAGAAATTTTTGAAAGATTTAACCGAACATTTGCTTCAAAGGTTTCCTACATATCCCTGGCCAAAAGGGAATCAGGTTAATGTAGTTCGGGAAGTTTTGGTAGCTGGGACTACCATGGGACCGCACTTTGCTGTTATTGCTGCTGCATGTTGTTACTACTGCTTTCCGACCTCCTTATTACACCATTGCTAAAACAAAACAAAAAGCTAGACTAAACTAAGGATTACAAGATCTTATCTATCTTCAAACTTTCTCTTGTTGTCTTCCTTCCGATTTCTGCAGCGGAATTTATGCTGGGGATATTTTGTTGTAACCCTCCGCTTTACCAACTTCTGACTTGAAGTTTGAAAATAAAACGTCATTCCTCTCTTCAGGCGGACTCCTGCCTTCAACAACAACTTTGAAAATAAAATGCCTTTGGCAATGATTTATGAAATATATATTTTGGCAATGTTTATACAAGCAGGACCATTCGGATCGAAATAAATTAAATGTCCTTTTGAGGAAAGATTAAATTCAATATCCTATTCGAGGGTAGATAGACCCAAAATATCCGATTTGAGGGCGGATAGACCCATTATATCCTATTTGAGGGCGGATAGACCCATCATATCCTATTTGAGGGAGGATAGACCTATCATATCCTATTTGAGGGCGGATAGATCCGTCATATCCTATTTGAGGGCGGACAGACCCGTCATATCCTATTTGAGGGCGGACACACCTGTCATATCCTATTTGAGGGCTAATAGACCCATCATATCCTATTTGAGGGCGGATAGACCCATCATATCCTATTTGAGGGCGGATAGACCCATCATATCCTATTTGAGGGCGGATAGACCCTTTATATCCTATTTGAGGGCGGATAGACCCCTT